>DWOL01000020.1:0-11551 GCA_018251035.1 Camptopleura auxo | reverse complement strand
CCGCGGGATGCCATTGCATGCCGCGAGATGCTCTGCCGTGCCATGCCGTGCCGTGCCGGCAGTGGGCGCCGGCCCTTATCTGACGGTAAGTGCAATTTATTATATTAAGTATTTCGTTCAAGTAATGTTGTAATACGAGTGTCTTGCCATGGAACGGCGCCCTCGTTGTTGAAATAACTACTTACAGAATTTTTGAACAGAACTTGATAGGCATCCATATTGTCATTCGATAATAGATTTTCCACGTTTGTGTCGTTAAACATAGTCGTGGCCAAACCCGTTTCATTATTATCTAGATAGCCAGGCATCTTGTCAATTAAAAAGTTGTGTAGAACACACGTTGCTTTTATCACTTTTTCCACTGTTTCTATTTTACATTCAAATTCTTTAGAGCGCTTGTAGACGTCCGTTTTTTTCACCGGATAACGGACCGTGTTTTTTGCCGGATTCGCGGTGGTGTATGAATTATAATGAATGTGTGTACATGCACCGGACATCGGTCCGGCGAACAATTTACGCCGGATGCACCACCCCTTCCCCTCGGCGCGACGGACACCGGTCCGGTGTAAGAAATGGCGGTCATCCACGCCAGTGTATTGGTGCGTGTTGACGCTGCCGGACGTATTGCCTGTTTTCTGTTAATTGAGTGCCGTCTACCTGCGTTCTTTTAAAAATGGGTAATATTGACATGGAATTGTTAATAAGTTTGGTTGAAAATAGGCCTGTACTGTGGGACAAAACCCAAGAGTGCTATAAAAATAGACAGTCGAGTTTTGCCGCTTGGAGAGAAATTTGTCTTGCGTTAAATGAAGGTTTTGAAACGATGTCCGAGAAAGAAAAAAATGATTTTGGTAAGTAACATTTTATTTTCATTATTTTTATGCATGTTGATTTTGCCATGGTACACGCCCTACTGGTGACATGAAATACTCTGCATATTTGTTACGAATCATATTTGCTGTTACATTACCTCGTGTTGAATGGGAACGAGGCAAATGGCATAGAGTAGACACCATGTGTGAACTAGCAGTGTCAGTAGCATTATTAGCAATACCCTCTACTTTATGAATTATGTTTTGTAATAAGCAGCATGTTTTTACAATGTTAACAGCAGTATCTGTTGAAACATTTAATGGTCTATGCAAAATCCTCCATTTATTGGATAAAATACCAAATGTGCATTCGACGTAGCGTCGCGCTCTTGTGAGACGATAATTGAAAATTTTTTTTATTGAGTCAAGTTGATGCCCACCGTAAGGACGAAGTACGTGTTGATGTAAAGCGAAAGCTTCATCAGCAACAAATACATAAGGTAACTCACTGCCTGCACCTGGCAACTGCTTAGGTCGAGGAATATTTAATTTATCGCCTACTATTCTTTTCCAAAATTCTGTTTCTTTAAATACTGCTGAATCGCATTCTTTGCCGTAGGCTCCAACATCAATAAAAACAAAATTATAGTTTGTGTCTACCACGGCCATTAATACTATTGAGAAATAGTGCTTGTAGTTGAAAAACATTGATCCACTTTCTTCTGGCTTGATGATTCTAATATGTTTTCCGTCAATGGCTCCCAAGCAATGAGGAAAATTTGCATTGGTCTCGAAATTTTTTGCTATTGTTAACCATTCGTCTTCCGATGGTAGTTTCATATAAATTGGAGAAAGGGTTTCCCACAATGCTTCAAATACTTCTTGTACAATACAGCTGATAGTTTTTATACCCATTCTGAAACTGTAATGTAGATCACTAAATGTGTTCCCTGCAGCTAAATATCTGTAACAATTTTTTCTTTTTTAGGCAAAGATATCATAAAAAAATGGAACAATGCAAGAGATAACTGGATGAAATATCACAAAAAAGTTAAGGAATGTAAATCCGGCTCTGGTGCAAAAAGTCTACGAAAATATAAATTCTACGATCAAATGCTCTTTTTGTGTAAAATTGTGACTCGCCGAACAACGGAAGCAAGTATTACATCAGAAAAAAACATCACACAATCTCACAACAAAGAAACTGACTCACAAACCAATAATGACCCTACCGCACCAGCCAATACTACCGATTTAACAAAAACAAGCAAGAAGAGAAAGACAGACTGTAGCGAAGTTGATCGACAAATGCTTACTTTAATTAAATCAGTTGAAGATGAAGACAAGAGTAAGAGTATGTGTTTTTTCAAAGGTATTGCTCCGATTGTAGACAAGTATAGTGATGACGATTATGTTGAATTCCAATATGAAGTCATTAAAGTTATGAGAAATTTAACTCGGAGAAATCAAGCGTCCATGCAGCAGCAAAATTACAATTACAATATTAATCGAGGCTACACTACGGCTACACCCGACTACAGGATACACGAATATCAACCAACACAACCCATTCCATCGACATCCAGGATGCCCTATGAATATCAGCCAACACAACTCATTCCATCCACATCCAGGATGCCTCAAGAACTCATGCAGCAAGATGATTCCCAATCTTCAATTATTACTAAATTAAGTTCAATCACATCGCTTGATTACGATTTCGATTTTTCTAAAACTCCTTAATTTATTTTTTGAGTATAATAAAACAATTACTACCTACTAAATTTTGTTTTAATTAATACAGGTAATCAATCCCCTTTTCTATAATTTGAAATTGAACATCTCTTTAACATACCTTATCGTAACGGCTAATCTCTCTGCCGGGGAAATAGATTTACGCATGTCAGTATCCTCGTGTCTTATTTTATCATATATGGCTGTTAATAATAGTTGAAAGGTTTCTTTCTTCATCCGAAAATAATTGTAAAATTTAGTTTCATCTTCTTCCAACTGCGTAAAAAGAGTTTGAAATGCACCATATTTTTCCCTTTCCAATAATATAGGATGCACCCACGATGACCTTTTACGTTTTTCTATTTCTTTTTGTTTCTTCTTGTACAAATAGTAGGCCAATACGAGTTTTTTTTTCTTATTATTCGACATTTCACACGTGTGTAATCTCTGACTACCAGTTCAAAACTAACGCATATAGACGGCAGTCCATCCATCCGGTAAAAAAAATATGTATACAAGGATAGCCGTTTATTCACGGTCCGTTATCCGGTGAAAAAAACGGACGTCTACAAGCGCTCTTACGGTATACGTACCATTTCCGTGATAATACACCAAATGTAGCTTCCACAATACGACGAGCTCTTGAAAGTCTATAGCCGGGTCCAGACGAGTGTAACGTGTAATGTAATCCACCGTGTAATGTAACACGAATTCTACGTGTGGACGGCACTACGAGCATTACATGTAACGCTCGCACGGCGCTCGGGGTTGATCCATCGGCTGTCGGTTTTTCGCGCGAACACAAAGACGCTCGCAGTGCTCGTTTGGACGGCGTTCGTGACGGTTGTGTCGTATGTACGTTCATGATGTGGAGTGACGAACAATCGCTTGAACTTATTAGTTTGTATCAAAAAAAACCTGTTATTTGGGATCCAAAAAACCCGCAATACTATAAAAAAAATCTGAAACACGATGCTTGGAGTGATATTGCTCATTCATTGGAAAGAGATGTAGAAGAATGCAAAAACAAAATGATTAGTTTGCTTGCTTCACATCGAAGAGAAAAAGGAAAAGTAAAGAAGAGCCATAGTTCCGGAAAAGGTATGTTTTATTATAAATTTCTGTTGCTTTACATATTACACACTTTTATTTATTAATTTAGTTTTTACTTAGGTATTATCACTTACTTGCTATTAGTACAATTATTACTTCTATTGTATACCCACTATATTACTATATTCTACTATATTTTACTATACATATATGTACTATATTCTATTGTATTGTTTATTTATTGTAATTTATTTTACAGGTGGGGATGAAACGTACAAAAGTACATGGTTTGCTTACGAGGCGCTGGCATTTTTAGGAGATCGAAATAATCCAAGGAAACGACGCAACACAGAGGTAACTGCATTGAACTAGTTTCCTTCGACTTGATAAAAAAAACTTAACAATATGTATTCTGCCAAGAAACTGTACCCTCGTTCATAAAATAGTCATTAAACTCATCCCTAATTTGTTTTGCCGTTGAGGCAGCTCTTCTAGGTACATTATTCAATGGAAGTAAAGATGACATTTCACAATCTCTCCGCCAACTACCTTCACATAATCTTCCGTTTTGGTCGCTGTCAAGTGAGCCAGGGGGTGCATACAAGTTTTTAGATGAATCCGTGTTTCTCAAAAAATTATGCAAGTGTGCAATAGCCATGACTATAGTCTCCACGGTTTTGGGCTGAAGGAGCATAGGTTTTCGTAGAACTCTGAACACAGATGCTGTGATACCAAATACATTTTCTACAATCCTGCGAGCTCTGCTTAACCGGTAATTAAAAATTCTTCGCGGCGATCCCTTGGGGTATTCTCCTGGATAGGGTTTCATTATATTGTTTTGTAAAGGGAAGGCAGAGTCTCCTACAAAAACATATGGTACTACTTTGTTTCTACCTTGCAGTGCTTCAGGTGCAGGCAATCTTAACGAATTATTTTCTAGTTTTTTATATAATTCAGTTTCCTTAAAAATTCCACCATCTGAAATGCGGCCTTGACATCCGACATCCAGAAATTTATAATTATATTCCGCGTCTACTAAAGCAAACATCACTATACTGAAATTAGATTTGTAGTTACGATATTCTGTGCCACTATGTACCGGAGCCTCGAGAATGACATGTTTACCGTCCATGGCTCCGGCACAATGGGGAAAATTCCACAATTCATCAAATCTGTTTGAGATCTGGATCCATTCTGACTCTGTTTTTGGCAGCTGAAACAATGAATTTCTTTTTAATTACAGATTACAAATGAACCGGAACAGAGTGCATCTACAAGTGTCGAAAATGATAACAGTTCAGAATTTATATCACCAACTGGTCAGGCCCCCAAAAAAAAGAAATCAGACGAAAATAAAAAAATGGGTATGCTTTCGGAGGCTCTTGGCCTGCTTAAGAGTGCTGCTTCTAGTCCTACTCCTGAACCCCGGAACAATAATCCAAACAATTTTGACAGTGAAACCCTTTTCTTTTCAAATTTTATATGCAGCAAGATGCAACAATATAACAGAAGTACTAAAAATGCCGTGCAGCGAGCAATAATGGACGTAATATTCAAAGCCGATGAAGGGTGCACTAACTTTTCTCAACATTATTATCCATCGGCATTCAATTACAGTGGGTATACAACAGGCTCGGTTCCTTCATCAAGATACTGCAATGAACCACCTTCTTTGTCTAATCGCTCAGAACTTACTTCAGGGTATTCAACAGGTCAAAATCAAACAAGTTGCCCTACTGCTCCATATGCTTCACCTGTTCCCTCAGAATTATCTCAAACTTCATATGAAGATGTAGACTTTGTGAATGACCTGATTTGAAAAGAATAAATTTTGTACTACATGATTTGAAGATACAATTTGATTCAACTTTCTAATTTTAATTTTGGAATAATTTTAATTTTGCTTACCCTACTTAATACAATAGCTTAATTTGTTATTTTAATAAATAAATAAAAATATGTAAAACTCACCTTAATGTTTTCTTTCAATGCTTTTATAATCGCTTCACAAACTTCTGGTACAATGCAAGACATTGACTGTTTTGAAATTCTGAAGGTGTATTGAAGGCTTGTAAATGAATCTCCTGTTGCCAAAAATCTTAGTGTTAGAGCCAGTCTATCTTGCGGCGAAATTGCAGATCTCATTATAGTGTCTTGTCTTGATATTTTAGGCGCAATGATTGTTAACAAATATTCGAAGTCAGTAGGCGACATCCGGGTAAAGTTTTTATATTGACCACTTATATGTTGAGATTTTAGTTCCACAAGTAAAGAAGATCTTCTTTTATACAAATTAGTTTTCCACCATCGACGCTTCCGACTTTTGCGGTCTTCAGTTAGTAAATACATGAAAATAAAAGCCGCACCAGCTATCACGACCTTCCTATTCGGCATGTTCGTAGCAACTGAGTGGAAACAGCTTTTGAAATATTTTCGCGTTCACAATTCGCTTTGAGTTCGTGTGCCGTCCACACTGTTGATACTAAATTACACGTAATCTTACATTACACGTTACACTCGTCTGGACCCTCTTTAAAATTGTATGTTCGTTTTTCGTTATTTAACACGTTAACTGCTAGTGTGGGATTCGCGCCAAGCCAACGGAACGTAACTACACGCAAGACGCGTGTTTTCTATTGTGTTCGGATAGCGAAATTTGCGCGCCGCACGGCAGTACAATTCGCAAATTTGGCGTCGCAGTCAACGCGTTAATGAATTTAAAGCTTTATTAAGTTCGCAGAGAGTCAATGAACCTGTATATTTATTAGTAGGATTTTTACAATTATGAATGAACCTATGTATGTATGCAAAAATACGTTGCAATTGTGTTAATTTGGAAAATTTATTTAATTGAAAAGACGAATTTTTATCAATAGTAATACAAGTATGTGTTTTTAATTCAGGTAAATTATTATTATAAATTTCTGTTTCTGTACTAAACCAATTAGACTCGGGCATCAACAAAAAACTGGGCCCATGCCACCACATCTCACAATTTGCAACTTCTTGGGGTTTGACACCACGGGATAGCAAGTCGGCGGGATTATGATCTGTAGGAACATGTCTCCAGGAATTGGTGTCAGTTGTTTCTCTAATTAAAGCCACTCTATTAGCAACGAAAGTTTTTAAATGTGCCGAATCGACTCGTAACCAACTAAGAACAATACTAGAATCGGTCCAGAAAACATGTCTCGATATTTTATGCCGCAGAGCCTGTGTTACAGCAGAACTCATTTCAGCGGCGAGCAGAGCACCTGAAAGCTCGAGACGAGGTATAGTGGTGGGATTTGAGGCGGGCGCAACACGGGATTTAGCACATAGAAGATGGACCTGTACTAGACCCTCCTTATCTATTGACCGGAGGTATAAACAGGCTCCATAGGCGCGTTGCGAAGCGTCACAAAAAGCATGCAGTTCGACAGTAACTGGGTCTTTAACAGATACCCATCTAGGCACGCACAAGGTAGAAATAGATTTAAGGCCTTCACTGAAGGTTTTCCATACCTTTGCGATCTCCTTAGGTGCCGGCTCGTCCCAATCAAATTTAAGAGACCACAAGGTCTGAATTAAAATCTTGGGAACGATAGTGCACAGGGATAGGAGGCCCAGGGGATCGAAGATCTTGAATGTTGAAGACAGGATAGACCGCTTAGTAACCACAGAAGAATGATCCACACCAATTGGAAAATGTAAGGTGTCTGAAGAAGGATTCCAATCCAAGCCCAATGTATTGGTTGAATGACTGAACGTTAGATTGGTTGAAGGCTGGATTGTATCTGAAGGAAGTAAAGAAGGCAAGTTAGAACGATATTTTCTTAGATTAAAACCAGCTTTATTAAGAATTGTAGACATAGATTGCTGAATAAAATAAAGCTGATTTTCGTCATCGTTTGAAGTTAGTAAGTCATCTACATAGATGTCTTGCTGTATAATAGTTTTTATTAAATTATTATCACACTCTTCACCGAGTTGCCAGAGACATTTAGTGGCCAGATAACTGGCGCTAGCATATCCGTAGGTGACCGTGTTAAGCCTAAGAGTCTGTAAAGGCTTTTCTTCCGAATCACGCCACAAAATCAGCTGCAAATTTCGGTCAGACTCGTCTAGAAGTACCTGACGGTACATTTTTTCAATATCCCCCGACAGTACGTAACGATGTTGACGAAATCGAATGAGGATATTAAAAAGAGAATCTTGAAGAGTAGGACCTATCATTTGAATGTCGTTTATAGACAAACCAGATGTAGTCTGAGCTGATGCGTCAAACACGACGCGAAGACGCGTGGACTCGCTATCCTCGCGGATTACTGGGTGATGCGGAACAAAGTATGAACTCTCAGGTCGGTCTTCCTGCGAAATTGACAGATGCCCCAAGCTGTAGTATTCATTGATAAAATTAGTATAAGAAGATTTTAGATCCGGTTGCTTTCGAAAACGACGCTCTAAATTAAGAAATCTACGTTTAGCCATAAAATATGATTCACCCAAACAATCAGGAGTATCGATTAGCGGTAGCTTGACACAGAAACGCCCTTCCTGGGTTCGCTTGGTGTGCTGTAAAAAATGAAATTCACAAGCCTTTTGTTCATTAGTAAGTAGGTGTTTCTGTGGCAAGCTTTCAAGCTCCCAAAAACGTTTTAAATCATTGTGAAGTTCTATTATGCTATCATTTTGGTAAACATTTGCAAAATTACATTTTGTTTCATTATTTACCATCCATCCCTTGTATATAGGACCCGCGATGAGCCATCCTAGTTTCGAATCATGTAGGATAGGGTTACCTTTACCTAAAGAATGTCTTTGGGTACCTATAATATCCCAAAATAGGTCAGCACCGATAAGCAATCCAATTTCAGAAGGCTCATAAAAGTTAGGGTCAGCTAATTCAAATGACTTTAGGTT
Organism: Camptopleura auxo; assembly: GCA_018251035.1. Taxonomy (NCBI): domain Eukaryota; kingdom Metazoa; phylum Arthropoda; class Insecta; order Lepidoptera; family Hesperiidae; genus Camptopleura; species Camptopleura auxo. The sequence goes on along the minus strand of DWOL01000020.1, from coordinate 3,050 downwards.
TAAGTGTGAAATATTAAAAGTGCATCTAGGAATTTTTCCTGAAATTTCAGGTATGACTAAACATGACATATGTACCTTAAATGAACGTACCATGGACTTAATACATATATTACAACGTTCAGCACCAAGTTTATAAACAGTGTTACCTATTCCGATAACATTTTTAGTATTAGAGTGTAATGGAGTTAAATTTAATTGCCCCTTTAAAGCCTCTGTGATGAAAGAAGACTGGCTTCCACTGTCCAATAGAGCCTTGGTAGTTACAGACTTATTATTTATAGGATTTATAATCTCAACCAAGGCCGTGCACAACAGTGTCTCAGAGGATGAAACAGCTGACATCGAAACAGGCTCAGAGTCTGCATTAATAGTGTCTGGTTCCGTGGGCTTATGTAAATTAGTGTTGTGACGTTTTTTGCAAATTTTACATGTACCTGGTAGCTTACATACGCTTTGATGATGGCCCTTACGCAAACAATTTGTACATAATTTTAATTTGGACACAAAAGATAATTTGTCATCAATGGACTTCGACTTGAATTGAGAGCATTCATAAATACGATGAGTGTCACTACTACAGAAAACACACTTTTTTAAATTTTGAGAAGATAAATTACCTTGATTGGAAGCAACAAATGATTTTGTATGAGAATTAGGAAGATGTTTATTACTTTGGGGTTGATTTGGCGATGATTTATTTACTTTATCCTGCTTGCTACGATATACAGATTCAAGAACATCAGCTCGACCTCTAATGAAGGATAAAAAATCATCCAAAGTAGGCATTTCCAAAGTACCAACGTTAGCGTGAATGTATTCTTCCCACTTGACTCGCGTGTTGCAGTCCAACTTTGCTGAGAACATGTATATGATCACGGTATCCCAATGGTCAGTAGGTTGTTTCAAACTATTTAAGGCGCGTAAGTTCTTAGTAATGTGGTCTACAAGAAACCTTAGAGATTTGTCAGACTCACGCAATGGTTCAATACTGAATAAAGATTTTAAATGATTATTTATCAACTGGCGAACATTATTATAACGTTCACAAAGTATGTTCCAAGCTTCGGGATAATTATTATCGGTAATTTCAAGATTACTAATTACACGAGCAGCCTCACCTTCCAAATACGAGTTCAAATAATGAAATTTATGAATATTTTTGATTTTAGAATTATTATGGATAAGTGAACAAAAGGTGTCTCTAAACTCAAGCCATTTATAAAAAGTGCCATCAAAGTTACTAATTTTAATAATAGGTAAACGAAATCCAATAACTTCATGATCATCGTCATCGGCTGTGAAACTGCTACTGTGATCGAGAGTTGACTTTTTTCTCGGACTGTTAATTGAAATAATTTCTTGAGCCTTTGCAATAGAATTATGGAAAGATTGTTCTATACATTCTCTCGTATCTAACTCAGAACTTAATTTAATTTCATCCAATCCCTCAATTTGATTTTGCACGCCATCGAATTCGACAAATAACGCTTCAATTTTCACTAACTTTTGCGAAAGCACGTTAACTTCGATAGGAGTAAGTTTTTTGCATTGAATTTCATCTATTTGATTACTAAATTTTGTAACGCGGCCTTTTATTGAGGCCCGTTTTAAATTTAAAAACTTATATGTAGTCTCCATACCGGCTAAGTTAACGCGCAACAAAGGAAAGTGATTTGTTATTAAAAATATAAAGCATACGATACGCTCCTCGCTTCAATGACTGATGACTCGGAGACTGGAGTGGAGCGGGCGATAAGGGCTGGCCGTACTGCAGTTGCATTCAGCACGCGACGCCAGTGCGCACGATGACACACGACGCGACAGTAATCAGTGACCAAGGGATGCACGGCAGCTGGAATAGATTGTTTCGATGCTTTGTATATTTATGCAATACACAATAGAAAAGTGAGGGGTATAGTGATTAACAGTGAATCTGATAAAATATTTCTTTAAATATTGCACTAAGTTGCTTGTGGGCAATGTAAAAGTCCTAAATTAACGATATTTATGTCGTTAATTTGCAGCTTCAATGAATGAATGCTTACAATATGCAAAAATGACACGATTGTGCAATATATAAGACAAGGGAGTACGTATTTAAAATAGGTTTAGCTATTATGAATTTTATCTTGCAATAGACTCAATGAAATATTAATATAAGTATGCCAATCAGCTATTAATAAGTATATAAGGTTATTGGGAGTGTCTTTTGAAACAATGGGTATATAAAATGATACCGTAATAACGCATAAGCAACCGTCGACGCGGCGGTTAGAAAATAAAATGTAGGTAGGTAACGGTGAAAAATGTTTGCTGGCTATTTAACTAGTTTTAATTGCGTAGGGAATGATATTATTTATAGGATACGTTACGATTTGAAATGAAATTTAAATGCGCACAAGGGACTAAACTATAGATAAGTAGGTATAAGGTAAACTGAATATTTAACGAAAACTATTCGTTATTTTTACTGTTCGCACAAATAATATGCTATTAAGACAGTGAAATAGGTATATTTAGGATGATATTAGGGAATAATAATGGAACGGGCTCACTTTTGGCTGGCAAACCGCTGCTGTGATGCGTAGACACCGCTGGTTCTCAGCTTGGCCGGCTTGCTATGGCTGCAAAGGTGATCGTTCTGGATGGTTTTGACCGTTTTCTGGGCTGCCGCGCGCAGGGTGGCTTGTAGCAATTAAGTCCTCTTCGCTCGATTGGCTTCGTTTTCTTGAGATTCTTCGAGAACGCAAGGGGTATCGCGCTACGTCCTTTGTCCCGGCGCCGTCCACGTGTTTGCAATGGCGGTTCAAAAATACGACGAATTAGGCGTGAATTTATATATTATCACGATCGTCGCTTTATGTTCACGGTCGCCACTTTTATGTTCGTTAAGGGAACATAAAGAAAAATACTTTTTGAATTTAGTACTTATAATGTAAAAAATAGGTACATTTTGTGAATTAAGTAATTTACAATGAGGTCAAGACGAAAAAAATTCTTGTGTCGCCCTATATATAGAGGCGATCCCGGTGCCCCGCGATGCCACCGTA
>DWOL01000019.1:0-11554 GCA_018251035.1 Camptopleura auxo | reverse complement strand
CGTTAACACCGTGTCTCTTACGAATTTTTTAGCTCGCTTTAACTTAACCCAATACGTAAATGAAGCCACTCACATTACGGATTATAGTGAAAGAAAAGAAAAGAAAGAAAGAAAGAACTTTATTTGACACTAACGAATACGTTACACTAACTCTTCATTTCTCACTGATTTTAATCCTAAATTACGTTATATTATTGTTTTTACTGCACAATAAAGTGAAAAATACATTTAAAAACATCTAACGAAGATTATATACTGTTTTTGAAAGTGTAAAGTCAGTGTAAATATCAAATATCACCAATTTTAAACTAACTATAAACTGGGAATCCGTGATTGTGGGTGAATACAAAGTGAACGCGTAACCGCCGCGCTGTGCACAGAACATACGACCTTTTAACCGCAAGTATCGCTCTTTCGTACACCGACGCTCTAGCTCTGTTATCATTATTAACCAGTACTATGGCCAGCACTTACGATTGCTCGGGTTGTCTTAGCAAAATATACGATATACCCTCGCTACATTGCTCGCGCTGCAGCGCACAGTACCATTATTTTTGTATGAATTTAACTGAGAAGGATTATGAGGCTATGTCTGATGAAGTTAAATTACAATGGATCTGTGTATTATGCAGAAGCAAGGAAAGAAAGGGTGGAGATAACTCTAACACTCCTGTACGTACTACGTTATCGCCGCAGCTAGACTTCGTCACCCAGCGTAGTAAGGCACGCACCGTCGCAAGCTGTTCATGTCTGACGGCGGCCAATGTACGCGACATAATTCGCGAGGAGTTACAGAAATCATTTCAACAACAAATACAACCACAATTAATAAATGTTCGTAACGACTTGTCATCCATTGAACCGTCTATAACTTACTTCAGTGAGGAGCTAGAAAAAATTAAAGCCGAGAGTGCCGTACAAGCTAGCAAAATTCAATCGGTTATATCAGAAAACGAGTCGCTACGTTCTGTCAATCAATCGCTTACTGCTCGCCTGGCACAGTTGGATCAGCAATCTCGGAGTACCAATATTGAAATCCAATGTGTACCCGAAAATAAACAGAAAAATCTTATTAACACTGTACAAGATCTGAGCAAAATAATTAAATGCCCAATTAATGACACCCAAATACACTACTGTTCTAGATTGGCGAAAATGAATAGCTCAAGTCCACGCCCACGTTCTATCCTAGTTAAGTTTAATAGCCCACGTCTACGGGATGAATTTTTAGCTGCTACTAGTAAGTTCAACAAGAACAATAAGGACGAAAAGCTCAACACTAGTCATTTGGGCATTGGCGGAACCAAAAAAAGCCCCGTTTATGTCGTAGAGCACCTTACACCAGAAAAAAAGGAAAGATCTATATGCGGAAAAATTAAGAATCTCACTATGTACATGTTAAAAATCTGGATTTATTAAATAAGTTGTCATAGTGACGCTATACTTGATATTTGTTACTTGAAGGCGCGCTAGATAGTTTAAGTGTGTACTATCAAAATGTGAGGGGACTTCGAACTAAAACCGTGGAACTTTTTAATAATGTAGTTTGTAGTTACTTTGACATTATAGTTTTTACTGAGACATGGTTGAACAGTAGCATCTCAAATAACGAACTGTTTGATGACCGTTATGTGGTCTACAGGCGCGATCGTGAGAGTAGCGGGTTCCACAACAAAAAAGACGGGGGAGGCGTATTGATTGCAATCTCTAAACGCATTCAGTCTCATCGTTTATTTGCCTTTGAGTCGGTTTGCGAAGACCTATGGATTAAACTAGAATTCCGGGACAAAAATGGTGTTATTAAAGATCTATATATATGTGTAGTCTATATACCTCCTCCAGTCCAGCAAAACCTATTAGATCACTTTATCACCAATACCAATCGCAATTTAGTAAACCATTGCGGCGAAGCAGTAATCCTTGGTGACTTTAACCTAAGCAGTTTAATATGGAACAAAACTAATAGGAGTTCAGACGTTTCACCCGAAAAATCCAATAGTTTTCTGTGTAACATGTTGATAGATTTTATGTCACTTAACAACCTTCATCAATATAACAATAGTTTGAATATTAAAAACAAAATATTAGATTTAATCCTTAGCACGTCATCTGTTTCGCAAATTGAAGTATCTGAATATCCACTTACTGTAATCGACCCCTTGCATCCACCTTTACAATTCCACATCGAGCACAAAACTGTTGAAGTTATAAGGTCAAATTTTGAAGAAAGATATCTATTTTATAAAGGGGACTATGACAAAATAATTAATGAATTAAAATGTATCTCTTAGAAAAAACAATTTTCAGAGTGCAGCACGGTAGACGACATGGTGACTGTATTTTATAAATTGTTAAAACCTTTAATAGCTAAATATGTTCCGAAATCTAGACCCAGGAAAAACCACAATTACCCTTTATGGTTTTCATTCGCTTTAATAAAACTACTGAATGAGAAAAACAAATATAGAGTAAGATACCGCAAATATGCTAATCCCCGCGATCTTTTAACTTTTGAGTTACTCCGAGAAAGAGGCGCCAAAATACTTGAGACAAATTATAAAAAATATTTGGAACGATTGGAGCTGTCCTTAGCCTCAAATCCGAAGCTTTTGTGGTCATTCATTAAACATAAAAGAGGTGGCAAAACCTCATATCCTGCCAATATGTCCGACGATACAAATATTGCAACTACTGGACCCGAAATTTGTGAGCTCTTTGCATCCCAGTTCTCCTCAGTCTACAACACAAGTGTCATCCCTGTGCCCATAGTAACGAATGAACGCCTAACTGCAAATTATCTTACCACCGTAACACTCTCTGAGAGTCAAGTTTTTCGGGTGTTAAAGAGACTTGACTTTAAGAAAGGAGCTGGCTCTGATGGGATACCGGCCGTACTTGTTGTGAAATGTGCCAGTGTCTTGGCCTTACCACTCTCTATGATTTTTAATAAATCTCTTCATTCTGGCATATTCCCGAATGCTTGGAAGAGTGCTTTTATTATACCCTTGCTCAAAAGCGGCGACTCCAGCTTTGTTAAAAATTATAGACCGATTTCTATATTAGCCGTATTTGCGAAAGTCTTCGAAAGCCTCATATATCCAATTCTTTCTTGGCATCTAAAACAACACATCGTGCCTGAGCAACATGGATTTATCAAGGCTCGGTCAACCTCATCGAATTTGACCTCGTTTGTTGAAGATCTTGCTGATGGTGTCGAAAAAGGACAATCATTCCATGCAGTGTATACTGATTTTACCAGGGCCTTCGACAAAGTAAGCCATGAAATGCTCCTTTACAAACTTTCAACTCTCGGGATAGCCGGTTCTTTCTTTAATTGGTTAAAATCCAATTTAACTAATAGAGAACCAACAGTTGTAGTGGGTAGTCATAAGTCTAAACCATTCTCTGCTGTTTCAGGAGTCCCACAAGGGTCGCATTTGGGTCCCTTGCTTTTTAACATCTTCATCAACGATATAGGTAGATGTTTCTTGAGCTCCAAGTTTCTTATGTTTGCTGATGACTTAAAATTCTATAGGAAAGTTAACTCACTACAAGATTGCGCCCTCCTACAAACCGATTTAGATAATCTCATCCTCTGGTGCGATTCGAACGGCATGAACCTAAATGCCTCTAAATGCCATATCATTCAATTCACCAGAAAGAAATCAACATTTCCCACATTTTATCACATAAATGGCGTTCCGCTCACTGTAACTACGCAGATTCGCGATTTGGGCGTCACTCTCGACAGCCAACTACGATTTAACCATCATGTTGATAATATTGTAAAAAAGGGGTTTAAAACTTTAGGTTTTGTGTTGCGAAACTGTAGAGATTTCAAAAAACCTACCGCTAAAATAGCTATTTTCATTGCACTAGTGCGCAGTATACTAGAATACTGCAGTGTTGTGTGGAACCCCTACTACGATATTTACAACAAACGGTTAGAAAGTGTGCAGAAAAGATTTCTATGGCACCTGTCATATAGTTGTAACATGGCTAAAACACTTCCAAATTATGAGGATAGATTACAATATTTTCACCTTGGATCATTATCTAACTACCTGCACACTCAAACTTGGGTCATTATTTTATTTATTTATTTATTTAATCTTTATGATCCGTACAAAAATATCGGAAGAAAGGCGGACTTAATGCTTAAAGCATTCTCTACCAGTCAAACCTTTGGTAGTGGGAGTTCAACGAAGGCGGCATAAAACAAGGAAGAGAGTAAAGAAACAGTGTTGATAAAACAAAAATAGAAGACAATAAACGAAATTATTAGATGATCAAGATTGAATACTAAAAATGATATATACAAATACATATAATATATATTATTAATAAATACATATCGATATAATACATACATACATAGATATTCTTATCTATAACAGACATGTAATAAAAACAATAATATAGAATAACATACGAACTATACAACATAATATATACGAATATATATGAATATATATGAATATGCGCAACTGATGTTTGAAAGACAGTCTAAGATATATTAGTCCGATAATGAGCAAGAACTCTACTTTTAAAAGTGAACCTGCTGGAGCGCTGTCTCATTACATCCGGTAGAGCATTCCAAAGTCGTGCGGCTTGAACAGCAAACGAGTAAGAGAAGAAACCAGAACGGTGAAGTGGAATCGAAAGAGTCAAAGTCTTGGAAGATCGGAGCTGCCGTTCATGTGTATCGCTTAAAAATTGAAATTTAGATTTCAGATATTCGGGAGTATGATCCTCAAAAAGAACAGAGAAAAGTGTCTGAAGTATCCTTGCATGCCTACGTTGCCGAATCGGAAGCCATTTAAGCTGAGAGCGATAACTGGAAACATGGTCAAATTTCCGAAGGCAAAATATGAATCGGATACAGTTGTTAATCAGACGATCTAACTTGTCGAGGAAGATCTCATTAAGGTCCGGATAACACACATCTGCGTAATCAATAATGGGGAAAATGAGAGCTTGCACCAAAACTATTTTTACCTTGATAGGCAGAAAATTTCGAAGACGGTTCAAAGCGCATAATTTTCCAGTGACCGACTGACTTATGTTTTGAATTTGAGGGACCCAGCTCAGCGAGCAGTCCAGATGCAACCCGAGATTCTTGACACTCCTAGAAAAGGGTATAACGTTTCCGCAAATTATTATAGGTGTTACCGTTTCTATATTAATTTTAGACAGCTGGTGCTCACTGCCAATTATTATACACTGGCATTTGTTGGGATTTACTTGAATGCCGAATTTGGATGACCAGTCAGATAGTTGAGATAAGTCTGAATTTATTTTTTCGACAGCATCATCAATAGATTCCGCGTCGGTTTGTGTATACATCTGCAAGTCATCCGCGTAGAAATGGTAAGAGCAGCCAAACCGTGAAGAAAGGAAGTTAATAAAGATTGAGAACATTAGGGGTGACAATATCCCTCCCTGCGGCACACCAGATACCACCTCACACCAATCGGACAAAAATTTTCCACTGCGTACCGCTTGCAGTCTGCCCTGAAGGTAGGAGGTGAACCAGCTCAAGACCACGGGAGAGAAATTAAGGTGGCGCAGCATAGCCAAGAGAATGTCATGGTCAACATGATTAAAAGCATTACTGAAGTCAACTAGCACCAAAACAGTGACTTTCCTGTCCTCCATACCACCCCTAATGTCCTCTGTTACTTTGAGGAGAGCCGTGGTTGTACTGTGACCCGGGCGGAAACCTGATTGAAAAGGAGAAATGAGATTATGATTGTAAATGAAAGGAGATACTTGTTTAAGGACAATCGATTCAAGGACTTTGGACATAAAAGGTAAAATGGAAATTGGACGAAAGTTATTAAGCTGAGAGGGGTTGGGAACTTTGGGTAAGGGAATAATGAACGCTTTACACCATAGGGAAGGAAACTCGCCCGATAGGAGAGAAGCATTAACTATATGGGTAATAGCTGGGAGTAAATGTTCGAGAACATAAAATATCATAGCACGACTTATATCGTCACAACCAACGGCTTTCGATTTAATAGAAGAAAAAGTTTTACAGATTTCGTCAGTAGAGACAAGGGAGAAAGAAAAAGATTCAGGTACAGGACTGGCCATGGAATTTATTTCGAAAATGGTACGACTTTTAACATGAGGAGGAAGAGTAGGACTAACAGAAAAGTACTTATTGAGATCATTAAGAGGGAAAGAGATGTTATCTTGCGAAACAGACCTTTTGCTGAAACCTAAAGAACGAAGAAATTTCCAAATATCGGCCGGCGAAGAGTTATTAATATTATCATAGAAAAACCGACGTTTGGCTGCCCTTACCATTTGGTTGCATCGATTTCGAGCCGTCTTGTATAGTTGCCAATTTTCGTCACACCTATTCCGCTTAAATTTTCCAAAAGCCCTGTCCCGCCTCGTCATAGCCATTCGCACCCCTCTAGTTATCCATGGAGCAGGAGGTCGCTTTACACGAACAGCTTTTACAGGAGCATGGACATCGAACAGATTAAGCAGTAACCGATTGAAAATGTTAACTTTGTCATCCACTGAGGGTGCATCATATACCTCCGTGAAATCCATAGTGGATGCGTCATGTAGCAGAGCATCGGAGTCTAATCTGGCAAAATTACGCATCCAGATTACTTCCGGTTTGGTCCTGAAATGCTTTAATTTAAAAACAAGGTAAATTAAGTCATGGCGCGAAAAACCAGAGGCTGACATCTGACCATGATATTGCACTAAGTCGGGAGAGGAAGTGATTATTAAGTCTAGCCAGGAGTCAGGAGTGTCAGGGCTAGGGTTATGATGTGTAGGGGTACAAGGGAGAATACACAAATTAACAGAAGATAGGATGTTAAGCAACTTAGTACTTTGAGCTGAAGTTTTGAGAAGGTCAGTGTTAAAGTCACCCATTATAATGAGATGTGTGTAATCCGAACAGAGGGATTCCAGGGTGGATTCCAGACTGGAGAAGTAATCAGATGTGGGAGGGCAATACACAACGCCTAGCACAACTTTAAAACGCCCCACTCGGACCTCTAAGAATAAAAATTCGGCAGACGCCGAGTACTGAGGCGGTGACGAAGCAATAATTGAAAACGCAAATTCCTGTCGGAGGTAAATCGCAACGCCGCCACCCCCTTTACCCAACCTATCGTTTCTAACTAGTACATAACCTGGTAAATTATAGCTGGATGTTGAGAGTTGCGGTTTTAGCCAGGTTTCGGAAATTAGTATGGCCTGCACATTAGGGGGAGAAAAGGCTTCTAACAGATCAGTGTAGTGAGCAGGTACACTTTGTGCATTCAGATGGCAAGCATTGAAAGAGGCAGGGGAATGAGACAGCGAATTATCAAGTAAACTGCGTAGTGTTTCAGGCTCATCAAATGAATCCAAACTTACCGAAGAACTGTGAGCAGTATGGAACGAGTCATCATCGGATAACATAATTCAAGTAAACCGTTATGATAACGAAATAATTATAATACAAATAAATAATTATAATACAAATAAATAATTAAAATATAAATAAATAATTAGAATATAAAAAATAATAATTATAAAAATAATAATAAAAAAGGGGGGCGAATACGGACTAGCCTTAATTGACTGCCAGTCCCGCTGGTTGATTGGGGAGGAAATGCACATTTTACAGCAAGAAAAAAAAAAAATTTAATGATTAAGAGTAAGCAACTAGAACTACAACTTAGATACTTATATCAAATACAACTTAGCCAAACGAATAACATAAAAAGCAACAATCAAATCCATTTCAATATGATAAAACAAGCAAAATTAGAAGCAAGAAAGAAGGACAAACTTTTTTGTTAATATTCTGGTCTCTACTGATTGGCGCCACAGAAGCACATTTAGTTAAAGGCTAATTAAGTTAGCACCAAGTAAGCAGATACTAGATGATAATGAAAAGATAAGTAACTAAAACAGTAACATAGGAGAACTTAACAAAAAAAAAATGTTAATGGTGCCTAGCACATCAAGTACTAAACGAAACGGTTATACACTCAGGAGATTTTTTAAAGATTCAGTGTAAATATAAGATTAAAGCAAAATAAAATAGACAAAAACATAAGTTAACTATAGTAATAAAATTTTAAATAAGATTAGCCTTATTATGACTACAATTGAGTGTATAACCATCGCACTTTAAAAAAAAAAATAATAATATACAAAAAAAACAAGTTATAATGTTCCGGTTTGCCAAAAACTACGAATTCAAATCAACATTTAAACTAGAATGACACAGAATGAGATATGAAGCGTATGCATGATAGAAATGACAGTCTGTCTGACAGATGACGTGACAATGACTTTGTCAAGTCAAGTGTAATATACGTGATGAGTCGTGATGTAATTTGATTAGCGTGATTAATTATGCAATGCAATGGCACTATATAAAATTATTTTGTTTATGAAAGGAATAAATGGAGTGAACTTACGAGAATGACAAATAAAAAGTATGAAAACTACAGTTCTACAGTTTACCCATATTGATACTAAACTTCAGTCAAAACCAATGTTATAATGAATGTGCTGTATGAATTAATTACCGACAGTGCAAATTAGATAGTGTGGTTAATAGTGTAGAAAATATTTCTCTCAATTTTCTTTTTCATTAGTTATTATGAGTATACACATTAAGAGAAGGTTGCTAAACAGTGAACATTGTTTCCTTATATTTACATCTGCAAATAGCACATAGCGGTGGTCCCAGACAAATTGACTAATGAGCATTATTTACCTTTATTTACTATAAATGATATATAATCAGAAAAAATAGAAATAGGCACCAATATGATTTAGGTCAAGATCAAACTAAGCTAATACTAAGGTGCTAAATAGATGAATCAGCTTATTATGTACTAATAACAAAGGAAATATTGAAGTGAGCCTGATGTTAATTATTATTTAAATTAGAATTATGTATAAGTATGTAGTGAAAACGATTGTATCTTAAAGTGGGTTTGAATACTGTCGAGGAGCACATATAAAGCTCGAGGATAAACTATAATTCAGCTACAATAGCCGAATTCATGAATTTTAGAAAACATACCGAGTAAGGATTGCTCACAGTATAATGTAAATGATTTTTATAATTTACTTATTAGCAATTCAAAGGTTTGCTCATTGTATAAAGTAGTTATTTAAGTAGGTATATTTTACTTATCGGTTGGTTTATTATAATTGTAGTTAGCATTGTAAAGCAAGGGTATTAAACACTAAAGAAATATATTTTAAAATTATGTCATCATACACACCACATGGATTTTGACTGAAGATGATTATAAAGTAAAAGAAACAATAATTAAAAACAACAAAAAAAAAAAACCACAACATGCACCAGTAAATAAATAAGAAATATGATGTACTAACATAATTTACTTCTTCTGCCTGACCACTCTTTTTACTTTAGAATTCTGGTCCGAGGTGCTAAGAGCCATCTGAGGAGAGCGGCCTTTCTGATTCTTGTCGCCTGACAGTGTAATTGAAGCATCGGGGAAGTTAGCTAGGTCTTCTAAAGCCACGATTCGATGATGAGAGCCATCCTGCCCCTTCACAAAAATGTTACCGTTCAACGTCCAGCAATTGTGAATGCCGAGCCTTTTACGTGCAGCTAGGAAGAGGTTTTGCCTTTGACGAGTCAAAAATTCAGATAGTACTATTGAAGTACCTTTAAGACTGGCTTTTTTCCTCCATACTGTTGATTTTACTGCAGGGTCTGTGAAGCGGACTAAAATAGGCCTACATTTGCCTTCCACTGAATTACCTAACCTGCGACATACCTTTAGGCTATCTGAATTGAAATCTTGAAGACCGAACTTGGTTTTTAGCAGATTTATTATATAGTCAGAATCATCACCCAGTGCCTCTTCAGGAACACCATGAAATAGGAGGAATTTTCTTCGATTTCTCATCTCCACAAATTCCACAGCCTTAGTACACTCAGATATCTGCTGTCGTAAGAGGGACAAAATGCTTAAAGCATTCCTTTTGAAGGCCTGGAACTCTTCATGCAAACGAGTGAGGGTGATGGGGTTTTGTGTTGTAGCAGGCTTAAGCAGGGTTTCAAACTCAGCCAACTTCTCTAGTAAATTTGCTTCAATGGCATTTTGTTTTTCAAGCACAGTGTCATAAGAAGCCATGTTGAATATTAACTTTAAAATAAATCACTTATAAAATCACACTACACTTAGGAGGTTAGGAACAACCTCAACCAGCGGGACTGCACAGAAGTAAGCCAATGTCAACACATGAAATTAAGAGCTTTTAACTTCTCTTAGTTAAAACACAAATAATACGTGTATTTAAGCACAAAATGGCAATTTATCCAGAGTTAATCGTATTTTTAAATCAAGAGACTTTTCGAAACGCTGTCAGTATTTTTGCTGCCTACCGCCAAAAAAAAGTTTTTCTGTTAGAAGCGAATGTATTATTGTCTTCCTTTGTTGAGAATTTATAAGTGACGTCTATATGTGAACTACGAGAAAAGCGTTTATTGAAGGAGAAGAGTTTAAAAAAGTTTCTTATGATAGAAGATGAAAGTATTCCATTGTCACATAAAGTTGTATGTGGGTATTTCTAAAAAATCTTCAAATGTTAACGGTTAAATAAGTACATAGTGATGAAATACTTTAGTAAGCTTATCACTATTTACTTTCACTAACATAGTTTTTTATATATATTGGGTATTACGTAAAATGACGAATTTCTGTATATTATTATTGATTATATAGGTATTGATTGAAATTATGGCCTAGTCTAGTCACCACAAATTAATATGGGCCCAACTTTAAAATTTTTTGTTGATACACGACATAGCATAGTTATATTAGTTATATATAGTGTTATTTAATTTCATGATAGTCAGTCAGAGGACAGAAAAAGCTGTAGAATCTTCCTTTTTATTTGTGTTAAGGTTACGGCTCAATTTTTGCTGGTTTTACTTAGTTATTAGTGGGGGCCGTCATTGCTCATTACGTTAAAATATACAAACTAGAACCAGTTAGACGAAAATATTAAATAACTTCCATGAATCATTTTCGTACGATAGAAGAAAAATGTGAAAATAGATCTTAAAATAATAATTTTCAGTTTTATGTCTCATATTTGAAAGGTAGGTAATTAATATGAAATTTTGAGTGTTTAGGTGTAGTGTATGCAAAATAACGAAGATTAGGTTATTACTAAGTTTTTGGCACAGTATTAGCACCTACTACGGTCTTTTATAATTTTTCATACATACACAAATTTTTAGAATTTATATTAAAAACAATACATGTTTTTGATGTACAAACATAGAAATACTGTAATCTATTGAATCAAAACAATAAAACGACCATTGTTTTTTTAATTTTGAAGGTAAAATTATCGTTTTTGACTTTTAGTTACTCCGCCCTCAAAATAAGTATCAATATATACCTAATATAGAAATAAAAAAGCCAAGCTTGGCGATTGATACTCGGATCTGAAAAATGAAATAAAAATGCTGTTTCTAAAATGTTTATTTAACGTAAACTTTAATGTCAATATATACGATGAAAATGTA
>DWOL01000018.1:0-11607 GCA_018251035.1 Camptopleura auxo | reverse complement strand
CTACCAAAAACTAAACAGTTGGACCTGTTTTCTGACAACATCCGAGAACTTTCCGAGAAAGAAATATTAAAATAACTACATCTAATTGCTATATCAATTTCTTATATCACTATATTAAATTATTTAAATTCTATTGCTACCTAATATTCCATTATTTTGGTTTGTAATATGCTTAAATATTTCCTTAATTTGTTTATTTTATGTATGTATGTTTATCAGCTATCTGGTTATGGTGGCGTTAGCGATAGTCTAGTCCTCCGACATGAAAAAAATCATGTCGAAAATGTCGACACGATTATCCTTGCCTCTGGTGACCGAAAAGCTGGCGGCTACTTTGCTCAAAGACTTAGTATAACAGTTAACAGGTAGGTAGCAGAGGTATTTCCCCGGGCCTACATTGTCTCGACCACATAGAAACCTAATTGGCTGTAGCTCAAATGAATACATATTGTTACGGAGGCTATATGCCGGTATAAACGAACAAACAATCACGACCAAGTGACTGAGTTATTCTATTTATATCGCTTATAGCGATATTTCTTTAATTATAAGTCAAAGGCAGATTGTTTTTAGAGCTGACCTTAGCAGCCAACCTTGGCTTAAGTCTCGCTCCAAGGTTGAGATGTAGAGTGTTTCTAAAAGCGGAACAAGAATTACAACGAAGAATAGAGACGAGGAAAAACATGAATGCTTCTAAGATTGTTGTAGATACAAAGTCACGTGCCTATAAATATAACTAGTGTTCACCCAGTGGTGTTTTTAGGTTATAAATCAATTAAAAATTAAATAAATAACGCTTCACACTCATGGCCCCACACTAGCATTCCCCGTGTCGTGGGTGCCACGTACGACCCACATAGACATCACAAACACCTAAACCCGTGAATAAATATTGAACAAACTTGTCTATCACATAAATGTCTCCCTCGGCTGGGAATCGAACCCAGGACCGGTCGCTTCGCAGGCAGGGTCACTACAACTAAGCTACGGGTCCGGTATATTGTAAACGATTGAGAAAGTTAGGTGCATGAAGTGGTGAAGTACTTGCTCGCTCCCGTGCTTCGGAGGACACGTTAAACCGGTCCTGCATGTTATCGAAGGATAGCAGTCGTTAAACCTTATCGGACATCTTATGTTTGGTTTAAAACACGTCGTGAGTAACATTCAATTGTTCATTTTAGTTCATATGAAATATTTCACCAGTAAACTCGTAAATCAGTTGGAACCCAGCAACAATGCTACGCTAATGGCTGCTACGCGGCTACATCGGCAGAATGTTCGTAGCGCGGAGCCAGCGTAGACGGTCTACGAAATTAGACCATACACATTTTAATCAGAGCTTCATATATTGATCAGCGTTTAAAGCATAGAAAACAGAAGTAATAGAACGGAAATATTGACGCATTTATTCCGAACTCAGTGTAGCAGGCTGTGCTCCCGCCATTTTATTAAAACAGACCCTTGAATATCCCCTTTTGGTTAAAATATATATTAAAACCACTTGACCAATCAGTTATTATTACTCTAAACGACATATGTTTGGTTTTATAACGTAAAGTTCGACGATATTATGTAATAATAATAATAATAATAAATCTTTATTGACAGCAAGACACATTACAATATACATTAATACGCTTTGTTACATTTTATATGCTGTCTGATGCCCGAACTAGGATATCCTGTATTTCGGCCATCAGCTCTTCAATCCAGATATTACAAACATAGCGTTTTATGTAATCAACTTATAATTTAGATAAGATATAACTTTCAATTAATTAACTTAATGTTTACCCGTATGTGTATATGTATGTGTGTGTGTGTGTGTGTGTTTGTGTGTGCGTGTGTTTATGTGTTTATTATGTGATTACATTCATATGTGTGTTTGTGTAAGAAAGTAGCTATTTTTAACTTAAAACTGTAAGAAGTGTTTCTGTTTCATTATATGTTTTTGTAAGAAGCCAATCATTTATTTTTCTTTTACATTCAAATTTTGTTAGATTACTAAGTTTAATTGTAGTATTTATCTTATTGTATAAAAACCCTCCAAGAAAACAATGAAACTTTTTGGCAAATCGTGAATTAAACTTTTTTGTTGGTAGTGTTTCTTTGCGTCTGCCCTTACGTGTATCAAGTAGAAACATGACGATGCTGTGCTGCCTTAAAATAGTCTGCTGAATAAAAAGTTTTCGTACCGAGAGAACATTGCTGATATTATATAATTCTTCTGTTGGGTAAAAAAGTGGCTTGCAGTGTATGACCTTTAAAACAGCTCTTTGTGCCCTTTCCAGAGGTAACAGGGTGCTTTTGGGGGCTCCCCCCCAGGAGGTTACACAATATGCAATAACAGATTGGCATAAAGCAAAGTAGACAGATCTCAATACATTTTTATCGGCAATATGCCGTAATTTTTTAAACACATAGATTAGCTTTCTGATTTTGGAAGTTAAATGATGAATATGTTCGTGAAAAGATAATTTATCGTCAATTAAAACTCCTAAATACCTAATTACATTACTTCTCTGGACGTCTTCACACGTACAATTTGTTAGTTTTGAACAAATGTGGAATTTAATTTTGGATTCGCTATAGAGAGAACGGTTTATATTACGCATTGTAAAAGTCAAATATTGTGTTTTATCAAGATTTAATGTTAGAAAATGTTGAGTAAGCCAATCTGTTACAGCATTAAAGCCCTCCTGAGCTCTCTTATATACAGAGTCCCAGGAATCAGCCGAAAACAATAGGGCTGTGTCATCAGCGAAAGCTATAATTTTGCCATCAAGTTTAAGGTTGCATAAGTCGTTCAAATATATTAAAAAGAGTGTAGGACCCAGTATACTGCCTTGCGGTACACCGATTGTTATAGGCAGTTCATCGCTAACATAATCATTGAGTCTGACGCACTGAGTCCTTCCTTCCAGATAACTTTTGAAAAATTTTAATTGATTGTCTCTTATTCCGAGTGTCTCCATCTTCTTGAGGAGAGTGGGAATGTGGACAGTGTCAAAAGCTCTCGCTATATCAAGGAATATAGCTAATGGTTTCTGTTTATTATCTAAATTACTTACTATATAATTTGTTAATACATGAACTGCATCCGAGGTTGATTTGCCTGAACGAAATCCGAACTGATTTTCCGATAGTATTTTGTTATTTTCAAGATAATTGACCAAACGGTTGTTGACTAAACGTTCTAAAATTTTTGACATTGAGGAAAGAATAGATATAGGTCGATAGTTTCTGACACTGGCCAAATCCCCACTTTTGTGAATTGGATGTATAATAGATTTTTTGAACACTTCTGGAAATATTCCTGATGCGAGGGAACAATTACATATATGTGTGAGTGGTGGAACAATGATATTTTTATATTTTTTGAGCAATGAACTGGGTATCAAATCCCAACCACTAGAACAATCACTACGTAAGGACATTAATATCCTTTCGACCTCGGCTACATCTGTATCTAGAAATACCATTGATTTAGTAGCAGTGGTAATGCATTCACTTATACAATCCGTAGGTTTCCTTGCAAGAGATAATTTAAATAGACTCTGCCCAATATTCGCAAAATAATGATTGATCATGTTAACTGATTTTACTGGTGTTTCCTCGGTACAAATTAGTTCGCGTGTAGTATTTTTATTTTTATTTATGTTTGTTACATCTTTAATTACTTCCCACAGTTTTTTATTATTTTTGCCTGATTTTAATATCTCACCCTTTTCATACTCAATTTTTAGTTTTTTCAAAAGTGAATTGCAATAGTTCCTGTACCTTTTATAAGTTAAGTTTAATATTTCATCTGTAGGCTTTTTTTTGCTTTTTTTGTGCAGCTTATCCCTATGACGGATACATCTCAATAACCCTGGTGTTATCCAGGGCTTTAAAGTGCGTTTCCTACATGAAGTTCGGTATGTTTTCTTATTAGATTCGATTATTTTTGTTAATGAATGAACCAAAAAATTTGCGGCTTCGTTAGGATCAACGGTTTCAAAAACAGGTGTTAGATTTAGTGCATTCATATCATTGTCAATTCCCGTCCAATCTAGTTTTGTGTAGGTACCGATCGGATGGGTATCTAATTTTCTGGTTTTTAGACTAAATATTATTGAGTAATGATCTGTCAGAGAAGTTTCAGCAATAATAGTTACATTTTTATAGCTTGTTTTCATGAACACGTGATCTAAACAATTTTCACTCCTCGTAGGCATAAAGTGACTCGGAAGGAGACCAAGGTATGACATTGTTGATAAGTAATCAGTCATGTTACTATCTTGGCTATTTCTGCTTATATTAATATTGATATCGCCTAAAAGAATAATATTTTTAAAGGTCTTCAATGATGTTACTATTCTTTGTAAGGAATCAAGAAATTTAACTATATTGCGCTGAGACGGTGATCTATAAATTCCAACAATTGCGATTTCTTGTCCGATTTTTAGTACTATACAATTTGCATCTTCACAGTTTGGTTCCTCACAAGTCACATTTTTAAAATTTTCCCTAACATAAATTACAACACCATCATTTTGTAATTTTAGTCTGTTAGTTGCATATCCCGCGTAGCCCTCCAACCTCGGAATGTTATAAGATGGAGTAAGCCAACATTCAGTTAAAACTATTATTTCATACTGAATATTCATTTCCTGTAAAACCGCTTGAAGACCAGTATAGTTATGATTAATGCTCCGGATATTTTGCAGAAAAAATTTGAAACTATTTTGGTAATAATCCATGTCTTGTAACGTTTTTTTACATAATTGTGGCATACAAGTGATTGCTTCTGGCTCTAAGCATTGCTCTAAGTTATCAGAAATTATATTTGTACTATCGAATTTTAAAAATTAATATAAACGACTCCAGAAGTATTACTACTTTGAGGGTGCACGTAATGAGTGCCGTCGAAATACTTAATAGCCAAAGAATTATATATTTACTTACTTTTCTCAGAGACATAACGATACAGGGCGTACTTAAAAACATTTTTGTGTTATTATTTTGGTGTAAAACGTTAAAAAAGAGAAAATTCTTGTTGTTGTATAATACGTATGCGCGCGGTGCACTTATGACAATTTCTTTCAAGGGTACACGTGGTACAAGTAAAATGTGTATTAGGCGTATTTGCTGATTTGAGTGCGTGAAGTAAGCAATACATGTTAAAATTTTACTATAGTAATGAATTGTGCGTAGGAACTTATTACTCAAGTAAATTAAGGTGTAAATACAAAGTTTTATGTAGGTATCAGTATTGTTATTTATTTGGCACAATAGTTTGTAAAAGGCGTGTATATTTTTAGTGTGAGAGGTGTGTATGTGAGATGAACCTAAAAAAAATTGTTTGTACAATAAGGTGAGTGTTAAGCATAATGTAAGTAGTGTGTACGTGATACGGGTAGTACAAGTATAACCTATATTATAATAATTAACAAAGTATAGAAAAATATAGTTATAGAAAAGAACAGTTAAAAGATAGAAATATAGTCACTTAGCGGCTTTCTTTTTCAGAGCTAATATCTGAGACTCATCATTTATTGAAATAAGCTCGGAGCCATCCTCCTTCCTCAAAAATATCTTTCCATATGCAGTCCAACAAAATTTATAGTTAAATTCTCTTGCAAATGTTCTTGTCATAAAATATAGACGTCGCCCTTTTTGTGTAAGGTGCTCTGAAAAATAAACTGGTCGACTGGGACCTTCAATTCCAATATCCAATGTGTTTAATTTGGTTTTCTTTCGAGCGTTAAAGTCTTTTACTGCCTTCAAAAATCGGTTTCGTAACAAAGGTCCATTTAGGCTTACCAATATAGCTTTTTGGGATTCAGATTTCGCTGGCAAGCGTCTTATGTCGAGAATATCGTTTTGCACAATCGTACTATTTATTACGCTAGCCATACTTTGGACTATATGAAGAAGGTCATCCTGAGTTTCTCCTTGTTTAACGGGAATATTCCGAATTTCCAACATGTTTTGGCATGATTGGCGTGACAGAAATTCAGTTTTTTCTTCAAGCACAGTTATTTGATTTTTGTATTGATTTGATTTTTCCTGTAATTCTTCTATATTTTTTTCAACTACTTCATATTTTGTCGAAATGAATTCTATAGAAGTTTCAATCTCCTTGTTAGTTTTTTGCACATCATTTAATTGATTTTTTATGTCTTTCATTTGTGTTTGAATTGAATTTAAGGTTGAGTTTTGCTGGTCCATAAATTTATTTAAGGTTTCTCTTAATTCTTTTATTTCTGATTTTATGTCACTATCATCTTCACAATCCCCGCGTCTTCTTTTCACACGAAACTGTGGCTCTTTAAGCGGTGTACTACCAATGTTAGTTGAAA
The DNA here is from genome assembly GCA_018251035.1 of Camptopleura auxo. Taxonomy (NCBI): domain Eukaryota; kingdom Metazoa; phylum Arthropoda; class Insecta; order Lepidoptera; family Hesperiidae; genus Camptopleura; species Camptopleura auxo. The sequence goes on along the minus strand of DWOL01000018.1, from coordinate 5,263 downwards.
GGTTTGGATCCGAGCCATACAAATGGCCTGTCTGTTTGATTGGAGTGCGCTTCATATTTGGTTATTAACAAATTCGCAAAAGGGCTGTCGGAATTACGTAGTACGTGGTTTTTTGTAGGAATGACTTGTTTTCAGTCTCAAGATTATTTATGATGTTGAATTAACTCGTCTTACCGTTCTAACGCACTTTCTTTCAATTATGTTTGTGTGCGATCGGTCGGTTCAGTTAAAGTGCAATGAGTTAATGCACGATATCTCTTTCCTGCCTATGCGCCACTAATATGTACTTCGCACTGCGCCTGGTCACAGGTGAATAGTGAATAATGCTAATCACCACAGATTTTAGTTGCACTGATTAATTATAGCTGTCTCTTTTCAACTCACTGTTTGAATCGGTATCTCTGCTTCCATTGAAGTGCGTCCCGAATAGGTACTTACATGCAGGACTGCACACAGCCAAAGACAATGCGAGCGTGCGAGATCTTCACTAGATTCTTTTCACTTATGTGCGCCTAGTATTTTAACTTTTAAAATTTATTGATTTAAATTTAAATTTCGACGGAAATTCAAAATAAATCTTACACAAAACACGACCACTTGGCGCGGCGTCCGGAAGGAAGAGGCGCGCACGCGAGAATGTGCGCACTGAGAGACTGCGATTTCTTCAGCAGCGGGTCCAGTTGTACATTCCACATTAGTGGACCACTTGTGGATCCTTGAATGCATCCCTTGCTGGTTGACCGTGTAGCCTCCATTCCTGCATACACTACGCATACTTCTCGGTTCCTCAAGTAATCTCTGACCATCAGCCACAGGTTCGGATCGCATTCTTGTTGTTTTAGTTGCCATAGTATGCCTGGCCACCAGGCGTTATCGAATGCACCTTCAATGTCCAGGCACACCATTGCAACTATTTTTCCGGCAGCCATGCCGTTTCTTATTTTGCTTACAATGTTGTACAGGGCATCCTCCGTGCTTGTTTGTGGAGTGAAGCCATACTGATTTCTACTTAATCTCTTTTCAGATCCTAACTTCCATATGATTCTATTTGTAATCATTTTCTCCAGTATTTTCCCGAGAACTGGCAAGAGCCCTATAGGTCGATACGATTTTGGTTGCGTATAATCATCCCGGCCCGGTTTCCGTAGTATTCGTATGATCGCTTTCTTCCAGATGTGGGGGAAGCAAGAAAGGTAAAGACAGCGATTTATCAGGGCTAAAAATAACGCTGTATTTGAGCCTATGGCTTGGATGCATATGTCGGCTGTAAAGCCCTCATAACCGGGCGCCTTTTTGGGGCTAATTCCTTGCAAAACCGAAGCCAGTTCCCCTTCTACAAACGATATAGTCCGTGGCATGTCTCTGGCTGCCTTTTCCCACTCAGAGATTTCCTCCCGTACCCTGTGGTGGATCTGTAATTCCTCTTCGTGTCTATCTTGGGGGTAAAACGTTGTCGCGAGCAAGTCCGCTGACTCTTTGGAGTCCAAAACAGTGTCTCCTCTCCTTAGCATTACGTCACCAACGTCACCTTTGGCGTACTTTGTGATCCTATAGAACTTATCCCACATCGACTCGTGTTCTTGTTTTGTCGTAAATGTTTTCCAACTTTGTGTTCTTGTTGCGATTATGCTTTCTTTATACTGTTGTAATATTTTGTTGTATTCTTCAACTATATAGGGCCTGCGGCGCAAGTTTGCCTGTCGTACTTTAGCTCTTAATCTTCTGACCTCAATTTTCATGGTTTCTAATTCTTTAGTCCACCAGCTTATTCCTTTGTTATCCTTTGTTTGTGCAATTCTAGGAATTGATGTTTTACAAGCCTGTGTGATACAGTTAGTGTAGGTTTCTGTCGCGACTTCTATATGTTCTTTATCATGTATACTATTTATGTATTCTTCAGAAAGTTTTGCTTCTTTTAATGTCCTTGTTAGCGTCTCTCTAAATAGGTTCCAGTCCGCTTTGTCAGTTCTGTACAGCCTGGTTGATTTTCTTGGGACTTTTCCAGGATTCGTACGGGTTAAGCACAGTCTAAAGGATATCGAACGGTGGTCCGACGTGGTCACTAGCTCTTCAGCTACTTTCCAATCTTTTATCTTATTTATGGTGTCTTCACTGCACATAGTAATGTCCACAATGCTTTTATAGATCACACCCCTACGTATTGCCCAGAATGTTGGTGTAGCTCCTTCGTTCAAGATATGCAGACTGTTTTGTGCGGCGAACTCAGCTATGACGGCGCCGCGGGTGTCCTCTGTATCACAGCCCCACCATGGGCTGGCTGCATTGCAGTCCCCACCCACTACTAATAGTCGAACTTTCATCGCTTGGATTGTTCTTTCGAGTCTACACAGATAACTGTTTAATTCTATGTAGTTTTCCCAGTAAATTGATATACAGCCGACGCGAGTTCCATTTAATTCTATCACTACCCCAACCGTGTTTCGGTCTACCAGTATTGGATTTTCTAGGACAGTGACGTTCTTGTCGAGGATAACAATAGCCGCCTTGTTCGGCGCATCCTTGGTTCCTGAGCTTTGTATAACCTTGTATTGAGTGCTCATTTTTCCTACTGCACCTACGTATGGCTCCTGAATTAAAGCTACAGAGAATTTTAGTCTGGCTGCTACGGCCAGGCATTCCTGGGTCGCAGCTAGACCTCTGCCCAAATTTACTTGAATAAATTTTAGGCTGGTCTGTTGGCCTTTATGGTTGCTTGAGGAGCCTGTATCAACAGTAGGCTATGGTTGACCGGGCTATTCGATCCCATCTAGCCCAGATTGGACACTGCGCAATATAAGCGGGGTGCTGGAGATTTGAGGAACCTTCCCTTTTGCAATTAACGCAAACTGGAGCTGTGTTTCTTGCTGTGCATGTTCTCGTGTCATGGGATCCACCACAAAATCCGCAGATGCTGTTTGGTTCTCTGCAGTCCCTTGCCAGATGCCCGAAGCCTAGACATTTGTAACATTGTCTCAATGGAGACTGGTCAACGACCGAAATCGATTGATAGCCTAATTTTATTCTGGTCTCCTTGAGCCTATTCCATACGCGGTGGTTTGCCTCAATCACCACATTTACTGTGTGTTCGTTTCTGCCCCTAGTCCTCCGTATAACTCTTATTTTCTTTTCAGGATCCGGAATATCAGCCAAGACCCCAATGTTTTGTTTTACTATGGCCTCTTCGATTCTAGCGTCCGTAAAGTCGTTGGTGACGCCCATGAGCTTTAATTGCGGGTCTCGATTTGGGGGAATTTTAACTGTCAGCGTCTGATCTGCCTTTTTTACGGCACTACAAAAAGACTCTCGGTCTGTCTTAGACTCGCAGCTAATAATCACCTTCTGGGTGCGGGCTTTTCTTATGTTTTTTATCCCAATGCCAAGTTGAACTGGATCTACTTTACCCTTTACAGCTTTTATAATGTCATCGCTGGTCATCCTTGGATCCACTGATTCTAGGATTACAGGGCAGCCGGAGATGACGTTATGTGGTTTCGTTTTTAGATTCAGTGTTGGTGGTTCTGGTGATTGTGCGGGATACGAGATAGGTATGACATCTCTCAGCTCACTCCTCATTTCTTCCATAGTAAGGCGAATAGGTGCTGTGGCCTCTACAGTGGTATCCTTTATTCCGTCCAGGTCTCCTCTTACAGTCTCTATGTCTGATTTAATTGTCTTGCTCAGCTCATGGGATCGGTGGGCCATATCAGTTAACGTTTCGATCTTGCCTTCTATCGTCATAATTTTTGTGTTGGTGGTCTCACATAATTCCTCTATTGGGCCAAGGTTTCCTTGAGCGAGCGCTGCTTTTATCGTGCCTTGCACTGTTGTTTTGATGGCCTCTATATCAATGTGTTGGGGTTCCATTACCGTTTGTTGGACCTGGAATTCATTCCTATTAACCCCGTCTAATGCTGATTTTTGACCCCCTGTTATAGCCCTAATGTCAGCTAAGCTGGTCATTATTTCTTGAAGGTCTCTTTTAATTTCGGAGAAGTCTAAGGGAGTTGCAGGCACATTGTCTGATTTTTTAAATTGAGTGCAAGCCTCCAGGATTTTGCACTGATTTTCTACGCTCTCCTTCCTGTCTTTGGTCATTAGTTTCCCTATTTGGCGCAGTTCTTCAAGCTGTTCGCTTATATCCCTAGCCAAAATTTGTCGTAGGGCATCTGTGTCTTTTCCTAGGCTTTCGAGTTTGGTTCTTAAGTGGCTGTTTTCATTGAGGGCCTGTTCAAACTGCTTTTGGTGTTTTTCCGCCTGTTGCTCCAATTGTCTGGCAGCCCAGGCTTTAGAGCGGTAGGCTTCCACCATATGCCGAGTTCTAGATTCTGAAAGCCTTATGATCATCTCGTACATCTCTTGTATATGAGTCACCACGTTCTCACGAATCTCTCTTTTGAGGTTGCCCGATTTTTCAAGCTCCGTCTTTGCCTCCTGTAATATTGTGTTGGCACGTTGGGGGAAATTGTTCATGTGCCTGTTTGTGTCGCTGATCGAGCTATTCAGTGAGAGTCTACCATCTATATTTTCTCCCTCCTCCTGGTTTTCTGGAGAGTCTGCTTCACGAATCGCTGACATTTTCACTGCTTCGCGCGCTTGCCTGATCTGAGCTTTGATTCCAAGTAGTGCAGAGGTTGCACGCGATCGTATAGCCTGTTGCGCCTCCCCTGCAGCTGGAGGGATTGAGGCTTTGGCATGCTCTTCTTGGTCTGAGATAGGTAACTCTTCTGGAGTTGAGGTCAGGATTGCTGCTAAACTAACTGGCGTTTCTGTATGAGTGTCTGCCGTTAGAGTTTTTTTCCTCTTTTCTTCTCTGAGTACCATATCTGGAGCTTCTAATCTGGTTGTTTTCAAGATAGCGTCAGCCCGACGCATCGGAGGTTGACTCGCTTTTGCATCTGACTTTATGGACGCTTTTGTGCTGAAGCCTGGTTTACTAGACATTTTGTGTCGCTAAGGCTTTCAGCGGTGCTATGTACAATTTTGGGGCTTATTGGACTCTATGTAGAGTCTCTTTCTGGAGGTCACTTGAAAGAGTCTGCTAGGCTGGATATAGCATTGAAAACCTCAGGTCGGCACGCCTCTCCGTTTCCGAGTTATGGCAGTTCGAACTTTTCCAATATGGCCGCCCAGAATAGAAGTTAATCTCTTTCCCGCTATTACACTGTTATCTGACGTCGCAGGACCGTCGTGCTTGGAGTCTCCGAAATTGCCTTGTTACACTCTACCTGAATATTCGATATGTCTGGGTAAAGATATAGACTCT
>DWOL01000017.1:0-11882 GCA_018251035.1 Camptopleura auxo | reverse complement strand
CTTGGAAATCGGAATATTCTTTTTAATAACCGACTTCAAACACGATTACAAATGAATTTTAGAAAATACAGGAAAATGTAATAATTCGATCTTCGAGAGCAGTTTGGCGAGTGAGCACCTCGTACGAGCGGTGATGGGCGATTGATGCTTCACCCCTCTCAAGGGCCCATGTCGGACCTCAAGCGCCTAGTCATCTTCAATAGCAATTGTTCATATGCGTGAACATGCTCCCTCCCTCAGAGCAGTTTCAGCTCTCGATCAGCGGGCAAAGTCGCGTGAGCGTCCTCCTAACTTGTCCCCGTTGAGTGTTGACGTCGGCCACCCTGGCTACGCCGTCGACTCCTGGATGCAGGCACGTCACGCGCCCCAGACGCCACTGGAGGGGCGAAGTGTTGTCTTCTTGTATTAGAACGAGGTCTCCCACACGCAGGGTGTTGTATTTGTTAGAACGCCACTTGAGACGCTGCTGCAGCTCGCAGATGTACTCGTTCTGCCAGCGCTTCCAGAAGTGCTGGCGAGCTTGCTCGATCCTTGCGTAGCGCTGCAGGCGGGCAGGATTGTCTTCCAGAAGATCCGGGTCAGGCAGTGAAGTCAGCGGCCGACCGATCAGGAAGTGCCCTGGAGTGAGAGAGAGGAAATCGTGAGGAGAGGAAGACATTGGACACAAGGGTCGGCTATTTAGTATAGCCTCCACCTGTGCAAATAAGGTAGACAACTCTTCATACGTAAAATAAGAGTTGCCCATGACTCGTTTTATGTGATGCTTAGCTGACTTGATACCGGCCTCCCAGAGTCCTCCAAAGTGAGGAGCGTAAGTAGGAATGAAATTAAATTGTATACCCTCGTTGGTAGCAAAATCTAGAAGATTATTTGAATTTTCGTTAAGAAAGTTACTAACTTCCTTAGCGGCCGCGACAAAATTACGTCCGTTATCGCAATATATTTGTGATGGTTTACCGCGCCTAGCTATAAACCTTCGTAAGGTCATAACGAAAGCATCTTTAGAGAGCTCGGTAACCGCTTCCAAATGAACACACTTGTATCGAAAGCATATAAAAAGACATATATAGCACTTGGAAGCCTTTGCGCCGCGACCTTTTCTATTAATAATATTGAATGGACCGCCGAAATCAAGCCCTGTTGTTTGAAATGGAAACGCAGGCATAGTGCGTTGTGGCGGAAGGTGACCCATAATAGGTGTCACCGTCTTGCCCTGCATACGTTTGCACCGCACGCAGCTACGTACCGTGCGTTGCGCCAGTGTCCTACCACCCAAAGGCCATACATAATCGCGAACAGTACATAATTACAACCGTGGACCTGCGTGCATTTGTCTAACATGTTCGAACTGAAATATAAGCTCACACAAACGGTGTTTAGCTTGTAAAATAATCGGGTGCTTCTTATTGTAGTCGTAGTCAGAGCGATCGAGACGTCCGCCGACACGAATGACACCCTTTACGTCTAAAAATGGACATAGCGACTGTAAATTGCTTTTATTTGGAATTGAATGTTTATTAGTTAATGCCTCGTATTCGATTGTAAAGGATTGTTGTTGAGATAATTTACAAAGAAATAAAAATGAATTGTTTAACTCCTCTGCATTCAGAGGACCATTGAATTTTGATTTAAATGAATTGTTTGTGTTATGAATAAATCGTAAAACATATGCAAACGAACGTTTTAATCTCATAAAATTAGAAAATCGATCAAACAAAATTATGGGTTCAAAAATTTGTGCTACAGTAGCTTTGATTTCTGGTAAGTCGGATTCTTCGTTACCATGGAGAACCGGCCAGCTATCCTCGCCTTTAGCTAAGAAACTAGGACCAGTCCACCACAACTGTGAATTTTTAAGAAAACTAGCCGTCGTACCTCTAGAAATTAAATCTGCGGGATTAAAATTTGTTGGGACATGACGCCAATCAGATATAGAAGTAGTTTCGGTAATTTCGACTATACGGTTAGCAACGAAAGTTTTTAATTTGTTTGGATTAGTGTGTATCCACCCTAAAACAACGCTAGAATCACACCAGTGTACGCAACGTGATATTTTACAACGCAAAGAATCGAATACCATTTTACATAGCCTAGCGCTGAGTAATGCACCTAAAAGTTCCAAGCGTGGTATTGTAACTGGCTTATTAGGGTTTACCTTCGATTTAGAACAAAGTAGGTTTACTACAATGCTTCCATTGTTATTGATGGATCTTAAATATACAAAACAACCATATGCTGATCCAGATGCATCGCAAAATGACGTGACGTCACGAACGGTCTCGCTTTAGTATACGGTTGTGTTACTTTGTGATATTAAAAATACTAATTCACTCGAATTCTCTTTGTTCGGGTAAACAGTGTGTGCCATAGTATATAAGGTACCTGTGTGAGTGTGCGTGTGCGCCGTAGTGCTCGGAATTTTGTTCTGTCGCGTTATCTAGATACCTATATCAGTGCTATCAATAACTTGATATTTCACCAGAGTAGGTAGTTTTAGATTATTACGCAGACAATACTAGCTATAAAAGTTCCTTGCAGCGCCATCTACTGGGCCATAGACGAAACATCGTAACTCCATCTAGCGAAGAATAGGAAATTTAAAGTTGCGATCGATTGAACGTGTTAGATCCTATTCAGACTCAAACCACGATGGCAAAGTGCACGAGTTGCGGTCGCTTTCTTTCACCGACAGGTGCCGCTGCGTGTACATCGTGCAGCTCTAAATACCATAAGAGCTGTGTTGCTATACCAGACTGCTCGAACGCACCTAAGGACTGGATCTGTCCTGGGTGTAAGAAACAGCGCAAAGGAAACAATGAGTCCTCTCCGCAGGAAGACAACGCCACTGTGTGCTCCTCTCCACCATTCTGCGACGCCAACACCGCCGCCCCCGACTCAGATGTCCACGCGTTGCGCAAGGAACTAGCGGGGTATATGGCAGAGCAGCGTGAATTTCGTGAAGAACTCCGTACTTCACTGCTGAATATAGGAATGCGAATGGACGGTCTTGAACAAAGACTGGAAGCTCTCGAAAGAGCGGAGCACCAGACCCAACATAATGTTTGGATCTCGGAGTTGCAGCAAACAGTCGCCCAGCTTAAATTAGATCTCAATGAACGCGATCAGGAGCTGTTACTTTCTGATCTGGACATCGGGCATATTCCAGAGGAGAAGGGTGAAAACGTGGCCCACACCGTCACAGTCTTGGCTACAAAATTGGGAGTTTCTCTAGCGAGCCAAGATATTGTTTTTGCGGAGCGGGTCGGGAAGGTCAACGTTGTTGCTAGCTCTTCCGACGTGACTAGTGGGGCTAAGCAGCATCCTCGGCGCGTTATCGTGCGCCTCGCGCGGCGTGAACTACGGGATGCTATACTGCAGGCCGCGCGCGTGCGTCGAAATCTGAGCTCTACGGACATTGGATTCACGGGTCCGCCTCGGCGTCTGTATGTCAACGAGCGACTTACCAAATTCAATCGTATTTTATTTCATCGAGCCCGGGGAGAATGTGCTAAGCGACATTGGCGGTACTCTTGGACGAAGGGAGGTCGTGTCTTCGTTCGGGAGGGAGACGATAAACAGAGCCATCTCCTTAGGTCAAACGAGGATATCGAGCGTGTTTTTGGACTGGGGACGGTTTGAAGGGACAACATTTATAGGATTTAGGATTAGGAGTGTTATCTTATTTTTTAATAAATATTTCAAAATATTATTTAGTGTATTGTTAAATTTTAATAATACCGATTATGTAAAATTTTATAATTATACTCTTATATTCCACAAAATAATTATTGATAGATATAAATTATATAGAAACTTAGAAATCTTTAGATTAATATTTAAACAGCATAAGTGGGGATGCAAAACATATTTTCTGTTTTATTATAACAAAAGATGTCTTATTTATTTTTATACACAGCATATATTGTATCTTACTAAAGGCACACTTGTAAGTCTCAGTCGCAGACATAATTTTGTTATTGATAATTATGGTTAGTAAGAATTTGAAAGTAGGTTTGTACAATGCGGGTTCCCTAGGCACAAATCACGATAACTTTATAGTGTCGATGTCTAGGAATGATCTAGATATCTTGGCTGTTAATGAGACCTGGATCCGTGCAGGGGAGGAAGGGCGCGCCCCAGCGCTACCCTCGTACCGACTACTCCACAGTCCCCGGCCACAGGGCGAGCGCTCTCGTGGGGGAGGTGTCGGGTTCTACGTTAAGCGTAATATTAGCGTACGCACTTGGCGTCACCCAATAGATCCTTCGCATAGATTGGTTGAACAGATTTGGATCACACTGACTCTGAACGGGATAAAGATAGTGATAGGCACAGCATATCGTCCGCCCTGGATGGATGTGGATTTGTTTCTTGACGGAATCACAGATACTATTAGCTCTATTCCTACTTATGACCACCTGATTTTATTGGGTGATTTTAATATTAATATACTTCGTAGTGACGACGTTAGCACCAAAAAATTTATTACGTTCTTATCGTGTATGAGTTTATCTCAGGTAGTCACAGAGCCAACTCATTATACAGAAACTAGTAGTACACTCATTGACGTTATATGTACTAACTTGAATACTAGGAAAATTTATGTAGAGCATGTTGGATCACTTCTGGGTCATTGTTTAGTTGTATGTGAATTTAATATTAAACGTGAAAAGTTTATTCCTTACACCATTTCTTACAGACCAATTAAAAATATTTGCTTAGAAACTTTTAATAAAAGCCTTGAAGCTTTGCGATGGGACATAATATCGACACTTAATGGTGTGAATGAAACGGTTAGTGCGTTAAACTGTGGAATCTTAGCTCTTTTCGATCTTCATGCACCCATGAGAACTGTATTGATTAGGAATCGCTCTTACCCGTGGATCACTAATACAGTTAAATTCATGATGAAGTTACGTGACGAAGCATCAGCTGAATATAACAAGACTAAATTATTAAAAGACAAAATTTATTATAAATTGCTAAAATCAACTGTAAATCAAGCGTTATATACTGAAAAATCTGCCTATTTTAAATAAAATGTAAATAATAAAATTAAAAATCCTAAACAATTATGGTCAAATTTGAAAAATACAATACTGCCAAAAAATAATATTGAACTCCCATTGTTTTTTGATAATCCTAATATTATAAATGATCACTTTCTAAATATACCTTTCACTTCTACAGTCAGCATATCTCAATTGACATATTTTGAGTTCCATAAATATTGTGAAGCAGAGTTTCATTTACATACAATTAGCGAGGATGAGATAATTAAAATTATTAAAAGTTTAAAATCCAATGCCATAGGCTGTGACAATATAAATTTAAATATGTTAATATTGACATTTCCTCATACAATCACTATCATAAGACAAATTATAAACACATCTATCAGCACATCAACATTCCCTGATGTATGGAAACTGGCAATTGTTAGACCATTGCCAAAAATCTCAAATCCTGTTGAATTGAAGGATCTAAGACCAATTAGCATATTACCTTGTTTATCAAAAATATTAGAGAAAGTTATTTGTATGCAATTGACACAATTTTTAGAAAGTAATGATATTTTGCCAGAATTTCAGTCGGGGTTCAGAAAAGGTAGGAGCACGGTGACTGCTCTGCTTGATGTGACTGATAATATTTTATGTGCTCGAGATAAAGGGATGTGTACCCTGCTACTGCTCCTCGATTTTTCGAGAGCTTTTGATTCTTTAGATATAACTTTACTTTTGTCAAAACTTAGATATTATGGGTTTGATAGTAAAACTTTGAGATGGTTCAACAGTTATCTTACAAACAGATATCAGTATGTGAAAATAAATCGTAGCGATGGATCGTCAATGATATCAGACAAGCGATTATGTACCAGGGGAATCCCCCAAGGATCGCTGCTAGGACCAATCCTCTTCATTTTATACACAGCTGACATTACTACACAAATTAAGAACTGTAGATTTCATTTCTATGCAGACGACACACAGTTGTACATCTCTTGCAAACCATCTGAGATTGATACTGCTATACAGAAACTAAATGAGGATTTGTCAAGAATCTCACAGTGGTCCTTTAATAATTCCTTGTTATTAAACCCAAATAAAACAAAATACATTATTTTTGGAAACAAACAACACATATATCGTATAAATCCATCCTTAAATGTTCTACTAAAAAATGAACCTGTTGAGCGGGTATACGAAGCTCGCAATCTAGGGTTGTATATGGACAGTGATCTTAGTTTTGATAAGCATGTAAGTAATTCAGTAAAACATTGTTTTTATAAATTAAAAATATTATACAAAATAAGACCATTCTTAACCGAAGAACTACGTATTCAGCTTATTGAATCACTTGTCCTATCTAAACTGAATTACATGGATATTGTTTTTGGACCCCGTCTAAGAGTAAGATCTCAAAAGTACATACAAAGAATACAAAATGCTTGTGCCCGTTTTTGCTTTGATATCCCGTTTAGAGCTCATGTGACTCCGTACCTGAACAAGCACTCTATGTTAAAAATGAAACACCGAAGAAAACTTCATTTGGCTAGTCTTCTTTTTGGAGTCCTCAAATTTCAAACACCTCGATATCTATACGACAAGTTTAGCTGGGTATCAAGTAGAAGATCGTGTGGTCCGAGACAATGCGCGATGCAACTCACAGCACAGAGGCATAGAACCACTATTTTCAAAGGGTCCTTTCGCTATGCCGCTTCTAAGTGCTGGAATAATATCCCTCCGCCGATAAGGAACCTGCCGAATATTCATAGATTTAAGTTAAAATTAAGACAATTTATTTTGACTCACCAAAGGACCCAAGCAGGCTTAAGACAAGATACAAGTATTATCTAAAGAAATAAATGAACGCACCCCTTTTTCTGTTGACTCCTGATATAGATCTCTATGTATTTTAAGTGTTGCATTTTTGCTTATAATTCACGATTTATATCTATCCATAATATGAATATTTCCTCGGTTTGTATGTTAGTTTTTCCTAGTTTTTTTTAAGTCTTTATTTGGTAAAAAGTCCTCCATTTTATGTCAACTATCTCAAGTATGTTAGGTAAATAATAGTATTTCGCTATTGTATGTCAAATATGACAATGACAAATGACAGTTTGAATCCCAATTGTTGTCTTTGCCCAGTTTGTAACTAATGTTACCCTATTTATAAAATAGAACTTACAGGTTATCTAAGTTTTCCTCTTATGTTTAACGTTAATTATCTTTTTTATAAATTAGGTTTTACATTTTTGTTAAGTATAATTTGATATTGAGTAATTCATTCACTTGAAGGTCGTGACGTCGCCAAAAGGATCTTGCGGAAGACCAGCGCTGGTTGTTTACAACCTTCCAGCATAAAGCTGAGCAATATCCTTTTCGTGGGGTGTACATATGATGGAAGTGTAGTTTTATATATATTATAAGCTATCAGAAGCGGTTTTATTTAAAAAAAAAATACATGTAGTGAATAAACTAACAGAATTTAATAATTTAACTTAATACTTAAAATGAAATCAAATAACAATCAGAGATTCAACACAATATTAGATTCAAAACCTAAATTGACAAGAGCTCCGCTCCGTACAAAGTCTCGAACGATAATGACCGGTCGACGCACTTGCACCTCCTTATATACCCTGTTTTGTGTTGTCCTCTAACACGGCCTCTCCTGACACCCTGGCGTCACGACAGGCTTAGTCATCATCGTCCGAAGATGTGGGAATCAACCGAGGTAACGACAGCACTGGTGGTGCCGCTGTTTCAGCGTCACCCTCATTGGTCTCCTCTCCCAAGGACGTTGAAATCGGTTGTGAAACAGGTTCAGTTGTTCTGTCAGTCACCGAGGATGGCCCCGCCTTATTGGAGTCGGTCCCTTCTGGGTTTGGATCCAAACACTAGTCATCATCAATTTCTGAATTATAAGATTAAGTTATACTAGGGTTCAATATCGCAAGTAAACCAAATTAGCTTGTTAGTAATGGTTATAGAAGGTTAATAAAGGAAACAAAAATAGAATAAACTCACAATCATTCAACCAATCGTTTTTGTTAAGAATCTAACAACATTCATCATCATGCCACGAACACGATTAACAAAATCCTGCTCTGTCATTCATAGGTTCCTCGGTATGGGCCCATACCGAGGAAATAACTACACCAGGGGGCAAGGCGCATGTATCCCCCAAGTGACTCTCCATATCAAGGAAAGCTTTCACATTGGGGAGTAAGGAGTTTGTACCTCCCCAATGACTCTTAAATAACTACACCAGGGGGCAAGGCGCATGTAACCCCCAGGTGACTCTCCATATCAAGGAAAGCTTTCACATTGGGGAGTAAGGAGTTTGTACCTCCCCAATGACTCTTCGACAAGCGAAAAGCTTTCAAAAGGACCAAATCAAGGTACCCGCATAGGTACTAAAAGGGTGAACACGCACCTTCAAAAAACATTTCACACGTTTCAGGGGTCCATTCCCCTTTCCACGGTATCATATACTGAGCAACTGCGTTATATGGTCATCGCTTTGGAAAGTACTGAAAGAATTAGGAACACCTGATCATCTTATCGCGCTTATACAATCGCTTATACCAAAGCAACGAAGGTGTCGTACGAATTGAAAATACTACATCTGAATCTTTCAGCTTTCATAAGGGTGTCCGACAAGGTTGCATTCTGTCCCCCATTCTTTTTAACGCCTATGGAGAGTACATAGTTCGACGCACATGCGAAGACTGGGAGGGTGGAGTCTCCATTGGGGGTACCAAAATTACTAACCTCCGCTATGCAGACGATACGACACTTTTAGCTGCTAATAAGACAGAAATGGAAAATCTCCTCAAAAGAATGGAAAGGATTAGCATGGAACTAGGTCTCACAATCAACCACTCTAAAACAAAGTTGATGATAGTAGATCGCAGTCATCAACTGCGAATCACTGGTGCCTTAAATTTGGAGATCGTCAATGATTTTGTCTACTTGAGTGCAAACATCAGTAACACAGGCTCGTGTGAGAAAGAGATCCGAAGGCGTATAGGGATGGCTAAGAACACAATGACCCAGCTGCAGAAAATATGGAAAGATCGTAACATCTCACGTAGAACGAAAGTCAAACTCGTTAACTCCCTGGTCTTCTCCATATTCAGCTATGCCTCAGAGACATGGACGATAAAACAAGCCGATCGAAAACGAATTGATGCGTTTGAGATGTGGTGCTGGAGGAGAATGCTGCAGATTCCATGGACGGCATTCCGCACCAACAAGTCCATCCTACAAGAATTGCAGGTTAAAACTAGGCTATCCACCTTATGTCTACGAAGAATCCTGCAGTTCTTTGGTCACATCGCCAGAAAGGAAGGCCATAACCTGGAGCAGCTGACAATCACTGGCAAGGTCGACGGCAAACGCCCTAGAGGTCGCAGTCCCACACGATGGTCAGATCAAATCCGCCTCTCACTGGACACCGACCTGCACAAAGCACTCCACGATGCCAAAGACAGGCATAAATGGCGTGACATAATTAAAAACAAGGTCTTACCATTACAGGGAGATCACGACCCTCAGTAATGAGGAATACGACGCGAGGAGCGTAAGTAAACTTTCCATAAGACCCGGCAAGCAACTTTAGCTCATACCAATGATTAGGGAGAGTTTTTACCACTCTATAGGGTCCCCGCATACCAGGGTCCAGCTTGCCCTGAGACTGAGCAAACTTGACAACAAACACTAGGTCACCATCATGGAAGACACGAGGAGGCCTCCGGTGCTCGTTAACCACAGTATCCTGATGAACCTGATTCTTTTTCAACCGTTCGGCCGTCCTTTGTCTGAGTATTTTTCGTCTCGCTTCCCGGTTGCTTGATGTTCAATCCAATGTAACATCTTGTATCAACATTCGGATTGCAGGAGTTGCGCTTTCGTGGCCAATTAAAAGATTCAAAGCAGAAGACTGTGTGGTCTATAATGAATTGGAGTATCATCCTTTAGTCGAATCCGCATGGTGCCTGTTGTGACAGTAGAAGTGGCTGTACCGGAAATCATGTATTCAGAAAACTCATCCAAAATATTCATGTATCATAACAGGGGCATTCATAAACTCGCTAGGAACAACCAAAAAGTCCACGTCTAACAAAATATCTTCCAGCTGAACAACGAGAGAAACGTAAAAATTAACGTGCGTAATTGACTTACCTACCCCTTTATATACTGACTAGTGGGTTTCTTAGTACAGGAAAGGTGATTTACTACTGCTGAAGAGATAAGTGAGACACCTATGGCGCCACTATCTATAAGTATGTCAACTGGAATTCCATTGATAACACCAACAATAACGTCATTTTGTTTTTGATCCCGAGTACCTGAGCAAAAGTTGACCTTATTTGAATCCGCACGTTGCTTTGCAAAGCAATTACGTATGTGATGACCTAATTTTTTTGCAATACGCACACGGGATAGAATGATCGACCTTAGCAACGCTCGGTTTCGAAGCAGTGGTGGCTTTCGGAATGGGCTCGGTTGAGAGTTCAGTTGAAATAGGTTTAGGTTTTTTTTTTTAGGACACTGCAACTGCTTGTGTCCTGGCTCACCACATGAATAACATTTTGCACCAGAGCCCTGAGCCCATCGCTTGGTAATTGATGTTTTGTAGCTGCTATTTTGTGCAACCGGACGGCGCAATACAGGAGCATCTGTATTTTCTGGTTTGGAGAAAGTAGCCAAGTAACCTACCAGATCTTGCGGGACTAAATTCGCATTTGTAGCCGCTGCCTTAACCTGAGGATCCATACCCCTCGCAATACAATATCAGTGATCAAATCATCACTAAGACCCTTAACAATCCGTAACCGTAGTAATGACTTTCGTGCATATTCAGCGTAAGTGCTGAAACCGTTAGAATTAGTGGACATTACCTCATATAAAATTTTTGCCCGGTCTACCTTCTTGACGCACAAACATTTAAAGTCTTTTTTTTTAAAGTTGGACCATGAGCGGTCATTAGAAATCCACTCGTCCAACCACATCCTCGCGTCACCTTTTAAACACTTACCGACGCGAGCAAGGCATTCACGTTCATCCCAACGATTCGCAATTTTGGCTCTATCAACTTCTTCAAACCACGAATCAACGTCGTGTAGGTTAGGGTCAAAATTAGACACATAATAGCTATGTGTACTTACCGATTTCAGTGACTGAATCGCTTCGACAATCTGTTCTGTTCCATTCGCGTAGGACGGCTCCGCCGAAGCTAATTGGTCCGGTAAATGTTAGACGCTTGCGACTCCAAAGCCTGAAGACGGGACACAATAGTGTGCCACGACTCATGACCAGTAAACTCACGATTATCATTCCGATGGCTGCGGTTACGGCGATAATGATCGCGGCTACGACTCCGACTGTGGTCACAACTCCGGCTACAGCTGCGGCTCCTAGTTGGGCCACGGCTGTGATAACGGTCACGGCGTACGTGACGTTCACCATAACGTTTACTACGGCTACGACTTCGGCTACGGCTACGGCTGCGAGTAAGATGCCGTTTTGTCACTGGAGGAGTATACCCCCTAGTGGAACTAGTTGAACGACGGCCTGAAGAATGTTCACTGCGTGAGCGGTGTGTGGTAGAGGTACGACGTCGTTCACGAGACCGAGATCGACCCATTTTCTACCTGTTTTGAACGCAAGAGACAAGACAAGCTTGCAAAGTAGCACAAATCGCAACCTTGTACTTCACGGACACTCAAACGTTTAAGGTGAGCAAAGTGTTCAATCCCACTTCTGATATAAGCTATCAGAAGCGGTTTTATTTAAAAAAAAATACATGTAGTGAATAAACTAACAGAATTTAATAATTTAACTTAATACTTAAAATGAAATCAAATAACA
>DWOL01000016.1:0-11907 GCA_018251035.1 Camptopleura auxo | reverse complement strand
CTTCTTCCCATCCTTGACTATGCTGATATTTGCTATCTGGATGCTAATGAGGAGCTAATAAATAAACTTGAGCGTCTTCAAAATGTTTGTATACGGTTCATATTTGGACTTCGCAAATATGACCATGTCTCCGAATTTCGTAAAAAACTCAAGTGGCTCCCAATTCGTTTTCGTCGGAATACTCATATTCTTTCTGCCCTGTACTCCATCTTGTTCAGTCCACTCACTCCGCCATATTTAAAAGAACGTTTTAAATATCGGTACCTTACACATGATCGCCACCTTCGCTCTACTCAAAATCTTACCCTCTGTACTCCTCTGCATTCTACCAAACTCTTTAATAAATCATTCTCCTCGGTTGCTGTAAAGCTCTGGAACTCTCTTCCTATTTCTATTAGACGTTCTGAGTCATTGCCTATCTTTAAAAGGAAAATTAAAGATTATTATTTGTCAATTCAATAGTTTCATATATATATTTCACTTGTCCCAAATTGTATGTTTGCCTATTCTCTTCTCTTTTTCCTTTCAGTCTTTTTTTTCCTCTTCCTTCTCTCTTGTTGGTCGTTCTGTCATCTCCTATGTGTGTAGTATATATTATTTCATTTCGGATATCGCTTAGCATATATATATAAATATACCTAATCGTTTTTTTTTTCTTGTTTCTTTCTTTTCTGTTTTTCAGTGTAATATGTGTTAATTTACCTTACAGTGTACACCCCTACCTATCTCTTACTTTATAAACAAATCCTTTCTTTTGTTAGGTTGCCTGGAAGAAATTGCTAATATAGCAATAAGGCCGCCTATTGTACAATATTTCGTTGTATTATTTTTTTTTCTGTATCTGTAACTGGTGTACAATAAAGAGTTTTGTTGTTGTTGTTGTTGTCATATCAACATTTCCTTTTATTGCATATAACATTCAAAAAGAGTAACGCAGTGTTTACTCTTATCAGACAGTGATGTAACCTCATGCATTCATGTTTCTAGTAATTATAAACTAATATGCTCAATCAACAAGCCTATTTACAACTTAAAAATCAAGCAATCACTGTGTGATTTAAAAACAGTGAGTAGGGAACCTGTTTGTTATCACGATATAATCAAGTGTAGAGATCAATGGAACAAGTTGCATACCCCAAACTCGTGGTTCTATTCTTGCTGCGAGACGTGTAGGTTAAGAATATTTTGTTTATTAGATAGTTCAATTACTACCTTAAAGGGCAATGGTATCATACACGTACAGGAAGGTTGTACCCTAAAATCAGATTCTTTTAGTATTTACGCCCACAACAATTATCTACAGCAATTAAATATAGTGCCAAAGATCGAAGCCCCAGAAGTGTCTTTGCTCAATACGTTTGTGAATACGACAACGTCGGAAGATTTCATCTCGGGAGACCGGAACTTTATGTGGAATCAGCTGAAGAATCAGATTACGGACCTAAAGGAACAGTCTTCCACAACGTTAAGCATCCACGACGTTCACCATTATTCTATCACATATATAATGGTACTCATATTCACTGTGATAGGTGGCATATTGGCATATAAGTTTATCAAAGGAAGATATCATCAGCGATCACTTCGCTATCAACGTCGATCTGCGGGCCTTGAGGAGGGCACGCAGCCCTGCGCTGGCGAGGGCAGCGCCGCGGAACCGGCAGTGGGTGAAATGTGTAGTGAAAGTGTTGTGGAAATGGTGGATCTTTCAAAGTCCAAGTCAGTGCTTAGTATTGATAAAGCAACCTCGACTTCACCTGTTGTAACCCCAATAAGTGCCCCCCGTAGTTTCTTTAAAGATATCATTACTAAATAATCAGACCTTAGAATTAAGTATAAATTAGATATATTGTATCAAGTTCAATCATTATACTGGAATTGTTTTTCTTTGTATATTTTTTTTGTCTTTATCTTTTTCTTTTGAGTCGGGAGAATGTACGAGACACGTACTTTAAATGCATTTCTATGTAAGTAGTAAAAAGTGTAGATGTAGCAATTTAGCGCGCTTCAGTGTATTTTTTAGTTCCTTAATAAATCAGTGTATGAGCAGCACTCACCGCGGGCAGTTTCATTTATCATCCCCGCCATATCATAATTATATCATATCATTTAAATGTATGGTCCACAAGCATTCGGGACCGTACATAGTTTTTTGGTCCTTCGAAAGTGAACCAGGACCTTCGCGAGTGTTTCGGTAGACTGGCAGTGCGGTCAGGCCAGAGCAGGTCTCCGTGTTAGTGTTCAGATCATTCGTGAACTCTCGCGAACGGAATCGTATATCTTCGTCGCACGAGCAGCATCTTTATCATCGTTGCCATAACCAGCGGCAAATCATCATCATCGCGCGAACCTCAACTCAGTGCCACAAGCAGTGGCAAGCACATCATCGCAGGAGCAGTGACGCGAGGTTGGAGAACCCCATAGCAGCAGAAGCAGAGCAGGCAGCATCACGTGCACCCCGAGCTGAACCGCCGCACCAGCATCGAGAGTAATAGAGAATAACAGGATAATTACAAGTAAGACTGTTCCTTTTTATTTTTGAAAATGGAAGGGTTACTGATTCGGCAGAATGAATTAATGGAGAGTATTCAAAAAATCAAAACCAACTTTTGTAAAGACCCAGCTTCACGAAAAAACCATGAATACTTGAAAAAACGTTTAGAGTCATTAGATGCTCTCTGGGGAGAGTTCGAACTTAATCACACAAAAATTATAGCACAGCCTGAGCAGGCATATGATTATTTCACTAAAGAAATATATCAGCAAGCAAGAGAATTTTATCAAACAACACGATTATTGCTCTCTTCTTACGGGAAACAGGAGAAAGCAACCCAACCTAGTGGCGAAGTTGATGAGCTATTAGTTTTACAGAGAACCCATTTTAGAGGTTTGATCAGGAAAATTGGTAGCATAGATGTAGTTAAAATATCTGATAAGTGGGAGCTCGAGGACGAGCTACGCAGCATTCAAAGTAAGTGGAATGTTATTGAGAATTTACATGTACAAATCGATAATATTCTCCAAGGTGGCGATTTATCATATGAAGAAGAATATTCATCACACGAGACGTCTTACAAAGCAATCAAACGCTCGTTGAACAAGAAAATATCATCAATGGTGCATGTCCAGCAATCGACTCCACAGCTTGAAATACCAACATTTACAGGTAAGTACAGTCAATGGCCAACATTTTATGACCTTTTCTCGGAAGCGATCCATGAAAACAACTACATAACTAAAGCCCAAAAGATGCAGCACCTGAAAGGTAAGGTCAAGGGTGAAGCCGAACGTTTGATACAACACCTTCATATTTCTGCTGACAATTATGACACAGCGTGGGACATTTTAATACATTGTTATAATAATCCTCAAGCGCTCTTTACTAATCAAATAGAGACTCTTTTAAACCAGCCTAATATTAGCAGACAATCATCATTTGAGCTGAAACGTATGTATGACACAACTACCGAGTGTATCCATAGCATAAGTAACCTCGGCGTCGATACAAACTCGTGGGATCCTTTATTGGTTCATCTTCTTTGTAAGAAATTGGATTCCCAAACGTTCACAGATTACAAGGAAGCTCGCAGAGCACCCCGGGAGTTACCTACCCTGGAAGAATTTTTATCATTCATTGAGGGCAAATTTGTAGCATTAGAACCGATTGTCCATCAGACGCGTAGATCATTTTCGCAGCAACCTACTAATCATAACTTTAGGCATCCTTTAAATAACTTTTCTTACAATAAAAGTAATAATGGAAACATCCAGAAAAAACATTTCCAAGCAAGAGCTACTTACACAGCTAAGTGCCCACTTTGCAGTTTACGTCACGACTTATTCATGTGTATAAAATTTAGGAATATGACACCCGCTCAGCGACTAGCAGCGGTTACCAAGCGTCATTATTGCATTAATTGTCTGTATAAGCATAATGATGCCGACTGCATTTCCACGAAACGTTGCAAACAATGCCAAGCTGATCACAATACATTGCTTCACGATGCATTTATACACCCCTCACCCTCTTCATCCCCTGTTATTATACCTAGCACTAGTACAACATTACCTAAACAGCAATCAAAATCCCAAAATATGCATAATATTAATCATGTGGCGTCCGATAACGAGGAAATTTTGTTAACAACAGTAACATTAAATGTCTTATCGCAAAATGGAACGTACATTCCTATCAGAGCCCTACTGGATCAAGGGTCTCAAATTTCTTTAATATCAGAGAACGCGACTCAACTATTAGGGTTGAAACGACGTCAGTATCATGCGTCCATCTCTGGTATTGGCCCTGTCTCGAAGCAGAGCAGAGGCATTGTATCACTAGATTGTCAATCGATCTATGGCGATTATCATCTGCAAACTCAAGCATTAGTAGTGGCCTCGGTTATAAGCAATTTACCTAATTCATCTTTCAAGCAAACGTCATGGCCTCATTTAGAACACCTCAAGCTGGCCGACCCAGCTTATAATGTGTCGAGACCGATCGATCTTCTTTTAGATGCTAGTGTTTACTCACAAATTATCATGAGCGGATTAGTCAAGGGTCCATCTCAAGCTCCTATAGCACAACAGACCAGGTTAGGATGGATTTTATCGGGCAATGTGCGAAAAATCAATTGCTTTGCAGTATTAAATAACCTTGAAGAAATTTCGAAGTATTGGGAAATGGAGGACATATCAGAACCCTCTTCCGACCTAACTAGGGACGAGCAGTACTGTGAACAATTTTACAAAAATACTACTCGTAGATTAGAATCGGGGAAGTACGAAGTAGGTTTGCCAATGAAGCCCGGTTACGAGCAGGAACTAGGGTCGTCAAAAGCGAAGGCTGTCGCTCAATTTATTAAGTTAGAAAAACAGATGTCCAAAGATCAATTATTTTCCGAGCAATATAAAAATTTTATTTATGAGTATCAAATGTTAGGTCATATGCACGCAGTCAATAATCCGAATAAAAATGCGGTAATATTGCCTCAGCATGGTGTATCGAAAATGGACTCTAGCACCACGAAATTAAGAGTTGTTTTTAACGCTTCGTCTAAAA
This sequence comes from Camptopleura auxo, assembly GCA_018251035.1. NCBI lineage: Eukaryota > Metazoa > Arthropoda > Insecta > Lepidoptera > Hesperiidae > Camptopleura > Camptopleura auxo. The sequence goes on along the minus strand of DWOL01000016.1, from coordinate 6,848 downwards.
CTACGTCCGGTAAAAGCCTTAATGATCTCATGTATTGCGGTCCAAATTTACAGAAAGATTTGTTAACATTAATTTTAAATTGGCGAAAATATAAATTTGTTCTAACAGCTGACATTGAAAAAATGTTTCGAATGATTATGGTACGAAGTAGTGATCAACACCTTCAATCAATCATCTGGAGAGATTCACCAGATGAGGAGTTTCGTATATTTTACTTAGCTACTATCACCCAAGGTACAAATGCAGCTCCATTTTTGGCAATGAGAACATTGCAACAGCTTGCCGAAGATGATCAAAATAAATATCCTTTAGCTTCAGCAGCCGTAAAATCATCATTTTTCATGGATGATTTACTAACCGGCGCAAATTCCATTTCCAAAGCGAAAGAACTTTTGCACCAATTAATATCAATGTTTTTAGGAGCCGGTATGAATTTAAGACGTTGGTCTAGCAATGAGCCAGAGCTTCTTAAGGACTTACCTCCGAATCAGCTTAACAATCCCTACGAATTTTGTTCTGAAACCCGTAAAACTCTCGGAATCAAATGGAACCCATCAAGTGATCAATTTGTTTTTTCAACTCAATTAAGTAACGATACGAAAAAATTATCGAAACGTGAGTTATTATCAGAAATCTCAAAACTTTTTGACCCCTTAGGTTGGTTATCACCGCTTACCATACGAGCAAAATTACTTTTTCAAAAAGTATGGTCCTCAGGAGTTGCATGGGATGACGAATTATCTGAGGTAATTCAAAATGATTGGCTTATATTTAAAGATGATATGCATAATATTAATAAATTCATGATACCCCGATACATCGGTAACATTGAAATAGAATACCAGTTGCATGCATTTTGCGACGCTTCGGACAAAGCGTATGCTTGCGCAATTTACTTAGTCAGTAAACAGGATAAGGGCGACTACACGTCTAAACTTCTAGTTGCTAAGACTAAGTTGGCACCTCTTTCCAAAAAATTATCTTTACCGCGTCTCGAATTATGTGGTGCTCTACTATTATCACAGTTAGTAGAGAAGGTTCAAAAAACTTTGTGCATCTCAAATGTGTCTGTCTATGCTTGGACAGATTCTATGGTAGTTTTAGGCTGGCTAAAGGGAGACATATCTAGGTGGAAAACTTTTGTCGCCAATAGGGTGCAAAAGGTTTGCGAAATCATCCCGCCGTCATGTTGGCATCATGTACGGTCGGAAGAAAATGCTGCTGATTGCGCGACCAGAGGTGTTTCAGCACAACAATTGTTAGATTTTTCCTTGTGGTGGGAAGGACCGTCATGGTTAATTAATTTTGATCCTGCTAATATCAAGCAAGAGTCATATCAACCCCCCACAATTGAAGTTAAACCTCGTGTTCACGCAGCCTTAAATGACGATAACGTTTCCTTTGTAATTGAATTACTTCACCGACACAGTTCAATTGCATTCGTAGCAAGAATTGTCAGCTGGATCTCACGTATCATCCTGCGAATGCGCAATAAGCAGACGACATCGTGTGAAAGAATGTTGACATCTCACGAATTGAATGCATCCTATGATTTAATAGCCAAACATGTCCAAAATCATGATTTTCATAATGAAATTCAAAGTATTAGGAAAAACGGACGTGTGCATTCTAGTAGCAAAATTTACAATTTAAATCCATACATGGATGAGCATGGTCTGTTACGAGTTGGTGGACGATTAGAGAATGCTGACTTAAGTTCCTCAGCTAAGCATCCCATCATACTCTCGAATCATAGCAGATTGACAGACTTAATCATTAATCAGGCCCATTTAAATACTTTACACGGTGGACCTCGATTAACGCTTGCATATATCCGTAATAGGTACTGGATAATTAGTGGTATCAGGACTGTCAAACGACAGTTAAGAATGTGCATTAAATGTCGTCGCTTTAATCATGAGAGTCAACAGCCGATCATGGCGGATCTGCCACAAGCACGGGTTACTCCGTCCAGACCATTTACGCACACTGGCGTAGATTTCACAGGTCATGTTGAATTGAAAGCAAATAAGGGGCGTGGCATCAAAACGGTTAAAGGTTACATATCAGTGTTTGTCTGTTTATCAACTAAAGCAATTCATTTAGAGTTAGTTTCGGATTTGAGCACTTCCGCATTTATAGCAGCATTCCGTCGTTTTTGTTCTCGTCGTGGCAGCCCAAGCCATGTTTACAGTGATAACGGCACAAATTTTGTAGGTGCGGACCGAGTTTTGAAGAAATAGTATCAAGAGATTATACACACTATCAATAACTCGGACTTTCTTCAAAATATCAGTGACCTAGACATTCAGTGGCATTTTAATGCACCAGCATGGCCCAGTGCAGGGGGCCTCTGGGAAGCCGCTGTCCGTAGTCTTAAGCATCACTTAAAACGAGTTCTAGGCGATCAAAAGTTGACATTTGAAGAATTTACAACACTCTTATGTCAAATAGAAGCCTGTTTGAACTCAAGGCCTTTATGTCAACTTACTGAGAACCCAGATGATGACTATTTATCACCAGGTCATTTCTTGATAGGGGGACCTATTCTTTCTAGACCACATACTGAGCAATACGCTCTTACTTATCACTCCAGGTGGCAACTGGTCCAGTCCCTGATGAAACAGTTCTGGAAAAGATGGTCATCAGAATATCTTCAGCAGTTGCAAGCCAGAACAAAATGGAGGAAATCTTGCCAAAACCTCAATGTAAATGATGTTGTCCTTGTCAAGGAGGAGAATCAACCTCCTGGCAAATGGGCCCTCGGTAGAATTGAAAAAGTTCACCCTGGTAAAGACGGTCAGGTTAGGGTAGTTACCTTAAAAACTCAAAAGAATAGCATACAACGTCCAGTTACCAAACTTGTTTTATTGCCCATTAATACGCAATCCGATGAATCAAAACAGCCGACGAAACGCGATACTTTTAACGAGCAATTATTATCAACAAGTCGTCGCGCAAATCAAAACAATGGCACGCGACCACGTAGGCTCGGAACACTTCAGAGCTTTTTCTTATCGTGTTTGTTATTGTTCACTATCATTACAGGTAGCCTACAACAACAATTGAAACCCATTAATAGAACCGCCTCAAGGATTTTATTTCGACAAAATTTCAAATTTACAGTTAATCAGAGACGATTGGAAATTATTGATTTTTTACAACATGACAACATATTGGCGAGGAATATCAGACATACATAATTACATAAATAAATTACACGAGACAAGTGAAGGTATAGGTGTGCAGTATGGAAACGTAATATCTCAGTTAAATCATGAAATACAAGAAATTGAGCACTTCAATGTTATACTTAAGCATCAAAATACAAATAGGCACAAACGTGGGTTAATAAATGGCATTGGTTATGTAGCGAACACGCTATTTGGCGTTCTAGACGAACGATTTGCTGAGCAATATAATGAAGATATTAAGCGTATTTCACAGAACGAAAATCATCTTCAAAATCTTATTAAAAATCAAACATCCATTTTAGAAGCAGAATATAATATTCTTAGGCGTAACGAAGGCATAATGTATCAACAATTTGCTTACTTGAATAAACATCTACAAAATGTCTCTGCTGAACTTAATCGGGTACGTATTGATAATAAAAACGGTGAGTACATCATGTCATCAGCATTGGCAGCGAATATTATAGTATCCAGCCTCCGACGCATTCAGCAGACTTTAATCGACACGGTTACCGACATCAGTCAAGGTAAGGTTAGCATGCATATTCTCTCACCTGAGCAGCTGGAAAGACAGATAAATATCATCTCCAGCCATCTACGAGGAGATACGGTGGTACCTGTAGACATGTCTTCTCTTTCCGATCTATACAAAATTATGAAAGCATCAGCTAGGATTCATAACGATTTCCTAATTATAGAGATCAAAATTCCTCTACTTAGCGCTGAAAAATTTGAATTAGATAGCATAATTACTATCCCACACAGAAAAGATGACAATTACAGCTTTTTTCGAGGGTAGGTGTGAAAAAGTTAAGACGTTTTTGAAATTTGCTCCCAGATTTATTATAATTTTAATAAGTAATTTATAATTACATATGTACAATACCTGTATGTAGTTATACACTGCCCTCCAGCTTCTAAGAAAATCCTTTCAAGAACTTACACTGCACTGTAAACACAATAATTCCTATTCACTTTCACTATGGATACCCTGAAAGGATCACTCTCTGAAATAAGTGAGTTCTTTCATAAGCGCATGGATGACTTTCAACAACAGTTACAGAAGACCAGTCCTTCATCAGCCACCACCTCTTCATTGGCCTCAGAGTTTACAGCCTTTAGAATGTTCATTCTGTCTTCTTTAGAGACTCTACAAAGGCAGGTGGAGTTGCTTGCACGGGAAATGGACAGGTTAGAAATGAGAGGTCGACGCAAGATCCTGCTTCTTCATGGCATTCCAGAGGAAAAAACAGAAGACATCAATAGTGTGGTCGTGTCAACTGTTGCGAATAAGTTGAAAATGGACAAATTTTCTTCTGAATCTATTAGTAGAGCCCATAGACTTGGACAAATTTCTGGTACAAAACCCAGGCCTCTTCTGGTTAAATTCCGGGATGTACCAGAGCGAGATAAAGTGTGGTTCGCCAAAACTAAACTCAAGGGCACCGGCATCACTGTTTCGGAATTCCTCACAAAAAGTCGACATAGTGTTTTTATGGCAGCCCGGCAAAAGTTTGGTGTCTCCAGATGTTGGACCAGGGATGGGATCATTCATATTCTTGCTCCGGATGACTCGCACTACCAGATTGAATGTTTGGCTGATCTTGAAGCTCTTTCAACTCCTGGAATTGTTGCCTCCTCAAGTCCGTCGGGGTTAGTGCAGACTGCTACTCGGCCAAATCAAACTGGTACTGGCAAAACAATCAACCCTAAGATCACTCAGCGCGTCAAACGAGTTGTGAAAAAGTAGTCTGGTTTTCTTCGTTATATTGTATGAATCCTTTCTTTTCAAGTATGTATATTATAAACTATATTATTACATTACTTTCTGATTAGTTTCTTCAATGGACAAGTTACACTATCTTATTTCACCGTATCTATAATCTTAATTCTTTTTTCTCATATATCTTTCAACTTTACTTGTTATTTACTCAGTTAATAATAGTAAAATTTGTTGTTTAATTTACCCTACCCACATATTTCTAATTAACTAGAATAATTCAGTACAGACCCAAATTAGTATTCGCTTTATTTGCATTTATCAATATCTGTCATTACTATTTACTTGTCAAATTGCCATACATGTCATTCAAGTTAGTTTTTTTTAAAACAGTTTTGCGGTCCTGATAAGAAACCTTTCAGCCAATCATTTTTATGTCATTCATGTTCGAGTGAAAACCATAGACATAATATTTAAATTGTATAAAATAAATATTTTTATACCTTGCACTGTGTAAGCAGACTGGCTGGTGTTTCTGTTTTGTAACAGTTGTTATTATTATCTCTTATTAGTTTTTTTATTTAATGTGTGCTGTAATTTGTTAAACCTGATACTGCTGGCGGGTAGTGACACTGATGTTTATTTGTTATAATATTATTATTCTTTTCTTATTGTTACTTTTATTTTTAATCAAAATATATATTTTTTTATATTAACACATGGTTAACATATTTGATGACAGTGGCCAGGACCAACAATTTTCAATTTTTTCCTCCTCTGATGGACTGAGCGACGATGAGAGTATAGGTAGCATTCCTTCCCTTAAAGATACCTTGAATTCCCATTTTTTAGATAAGGCTAAGAACTTTAATTTAATTCACATTAATGCCTAGAGTATTCCAGCTCATTACCCATCTATCACATAATCACAATCACATAATAAGTTGCTGTTAGGAGTAGTCTACAGCCCCTCCCTCTCTGTGGATTATTTCTCATCCCTAGAGAGACTGTTAGAAGAGTACACTCCCATGTATGCACATACAATTATCATGGGTGACTTCAATATATGTTTACTTAAAAATGATGGCAGATCTTTACGCTTGAAAAATCTTGTTGAAGCAATGAACATGCACATTCTTCCGCTTACTGCTACTCACTTTTTCCCTAACTGTACTCCTTCACTTCTCGATTTAATCTTAGTTTCCTCTCTTGACCATGTTGCAAAGCATGGTCATTGCGCTGCAGACGCTTTTTCCTATCACGATCTATTATTTGTCTCTTATAAAATAAGGCCTCCTAAAGCTAAGTCAAGGATTATTTTTCAACGAAATTTTGGTGTAATGGATCTAGAGCTGCTTCGGAATGATGCGTCTGGCATGGACTGGGCTGGTATTTATGACGCTGAAACTGTAGACGAAAAGGTGGCTCTGTTTAATTCATTGGTCATACAGCTTTACGACAAACATGCACCTGTTCGTCCAGTTAGAGTCAGACATCCCCCAGCTCCTTGGTTAACTGATAAATTGAAGCATATTATAAATAAGAAGAACAATGCTAAGTCTAAATTTAAGTCTGATCCCAATGATGAAAATCGAGAGACTTACCGTAACATCCGCAACAGGTGTAATATGATGTGTAGAGATCTTCAACGACGCCATATCCATAAATCCGTAGAAAATGAAGATCCAGCACGTGTATGGAAATTTTTACGTAGTCTAGGAGTTGGGAAATCTTGTCACAATACTTCAACCAACTTAAACTTGGATGATCTTAATTCACATTTTACAACTACGTCAAGCGTTAATTGCAATGCTAAACAGAGAACTATCACAAATCTTTCTAATCGACCCACTCCTGGTTTTCCTAGTTTTTTCTTTAGTCAATTCTCAGACAGTGACGTTAAGAGAAACATATGTGCCATTTCCTCGGATGCA
>DWOL01000015.1:0-11989 GCA_018251035.1 Camptopleura auxo | reverse complement strand
CGGTAAGAGTCCGGCATAACCCAGTCGCTCCCCCGGGCGACTGGGAATCCATGAGGATTCCCCACGTTAAAAAAAAAATAAAAAAAAATGGGTATTTTGTTGGGACCTGAACCTTTCTGACCTGACAGTGTTTAAATCATTCTGTAGGAGTAAATAGGTCTTGAGTGCAACAATATTCGGTTGTGTCCTGTGTTTTATCCATCATACAGCAGTTCATAATGTCGGCTTGACCGCTCGGTTATCCCTGGCGCCGTCATATATTTACCTTTAACTTTAGGAGATGAAATTATTAAGCACAAATTTTATGTTTTTAACAGTTTACCAATACAGTCGAATGGAATTTTGGGACGTGATTTTTTTAATAAATATAAAGCTAACCTAGATTTTTATAAAAATAATTTAACTTTGCATACGAGTAAATCAGTATGTTCTTTTCCTATAATAAATAAATGTAAAGTAGATTTTGATATTCCTGCTCGAAGTGAATCTATTCACTTTATACAAACAGATTTTAATGAGGATTGTGTAGTTTTGTCGAAAGAAATAAAGGAGGGTATATTTTTGGCAAGTTCTGTAGCTACACCTAAAAATGATTTGATACCTATCAGAATATAAAATGTGACTGAAAATAATGTTTTGTTATCAGACATAAATCCTAAAATTGAAAAACTTCAAAATTTTGATTTTTGTGTATTTGAAAAATCAAAAAATAATGCCAAAAGGGTAAAGAATTTATTCTCTTCTTTAAAATTAAATCATTTAAATGACGAAGAACAGAGAACAATTGAAAATATTTGTGCTAAGTATGCAGATATTTTTTATTTGCCAGGAGATAAATTAAGTACTACAGATGTTTATAGTCATACAATTAGCTTAAAACCTAATACGACACCGGTATTTTCAAAACAATATAGATTGCCTATTTCACAAAAACATGAAATTAAAAGTCAAATAAATAAAATGTTAGATGAAGGTATTATAGAACCTAGTAGAAGCGATTGGTCTAGCCCAATATTGTTAGTTCCTAAAAAATCAAATTCTACGGAAGATAAAAAATGGCGATTAGTAATTGATTATCGGAAGTTAAATAATTGCATAGAAGATGACAAGTTCCCTTTACCAGACATAACTGAAATTTTAGATTCTTTATCAGGTAGTATTTATTTTACACATTTAGATTTACACCAAGGTTATTATAATATTAAACTAGATGAAAATAGTAGAAAATATACGGCATTTTGTTCAGGACAGTATCAGATGACACGTATGCCGATGGGTCTGAAAACTAGTCCTAGCTCTTTTTCTAGAATGATATCAATAGCAATGGCAGGCTTAAATTATGAAAAATGTTTGATTTATTTAGATGACTTGATTGTTTTTGGAAGAAATTTAGAAACACATAATAAAAATTTGCAAGATGTATTTGAAAGATTACGAAACGTAAAATTGAAACTAAATCCCTTAAAATGTGATTTTTTGCGAAAGGATATTCTTTATTTAGGACATATAATTTCGGGTGATGGAATATTACCTGATCCTGATAAACTAAATACTGTAAAAAACTATCCGCAACCAAAAAATTCTGATGAAGTGAAAAGATTTGTAGCATTTACTAACTATTATAGAAAATTTATACCAAATTTTGCCGAAATTGCCAGCCCTTTAAATAAACTAACAAGAAAACATGTTCCTTTTAATTGGGATCATGAGTGTCAGCAATCATTTGAAACTTTAAAAGAACTTTTAATATCTCCGCCTGTGTTAGAGTATCCAAATTTTGATGAAGGGAATCGTTTTATAGTTCAAACTGATGCGTCGAATAATGCTATAGGTGCAATTTTATCAAATGGAAATGGAAGACCAGTAGCATATGCTAGTAGAACTTTGAATAAAGGTGAAAAGAACTACCCAGTTATTGAGAAAGAGTTACTTGCGATAGTTTGGGCAGTAAAGTATTTTCGACCTTACTTATACGGCCGTTCTTTTAAAATACTTACTGACCACAAACCTTTAATTTACTTGTTTAACATGAAAGATCCGTCAAGTAGACTTATGAAGTTTAGAATAGCTTTAGAGGAGTATAATTTTGAGGTAGAGTACATCAAAGGTTCTGACAATGCAGCAGCTGATGCACTGTCAAGAATAACTTCTGATGACTTAAAAGAAATGCATCAAAGCATAATAAATGTTATGACGAGAGCGCAAGCGAGGAAATTAGATAATTCAGATACGTTATCGCAGAGTGCATCCAAAGACTTGAGGTCTGATCAGCCAAAGGTCGTGAGCACTTGCATCAAACCAAGAAATTCTGTTGAATTGAGGTTTATTGATAGGAAAAGGTTAGAGAATTTAAGAAAATCGAGTATGATAACTGAAGAAAATAAAGTATTTTGTTATGTGGAGAGTAAAAAGACTTTGTATGTGAAATTTCTAGACTCTCAATCACAAATGGCGCGAGACGAATTTGTGAGAGAACTGGATAAATTTTGCAAAATATTGAATTTAGAAGAGATATTCATATTAAAAAATAAAGATAATGATATATTTATCAAAAAGTTGTTAAAGGAGATAAAGTCTAATAATAAATGGTCCGGGCCGCGAATATGTATTTTGAGTGATGTAGAAAGAATTGAGGATAAAGATGATAAGAGAGTTATTTTAAATGACTTCCATCTTCTACCTAGCACTGGCCATGCTGGTATGAGACGGATGACAAATAATATAAAGAAGTATTATTACTGGACAGGTATTGAAAATGATGTAAGAGAGTTTGTAAAGCGTTGTGATAAATGTCAACGACAAAAACATTCATTGCCTACGAAGGAACCAATGGTGATAACGAGCACAGCAAATAGTGCGTTTGAAAAGATATATTTAGATCTTGTTGGTCCGTTAGAGACAGATAGTGATAATTATTCTTATATTTTAACATTGCAATGCGAGCTTACAAAGTATGTTGAAGCCTATCCTTTAGTTTCTAAAAAGTCGGAAGAAGTAGCAAGAGCTTTTGTCAATAATTTTATCCTTAGGTATGGTGTTCCTAAAGAAATTGCAACCGACAGGGGAAAGGAGTTCATTTCAGAAATATTCCAACAGGTATGTAAACTACTTAATATAAACCGTCTTAATTCTACTGCCTACCATCATCAGTCCATAGGTGCCTTGGAGGTAACTCACAAACATTTGAATGCATTTTTACGTATTCAAACTGATAACCATCCGGAGATGTGGAGCAAATGGTTACCATTCTGGTGTTTTTCATATAATACATCAGTACATACAGAAACACAATTCACACCATTTGAGTTAGTTTTTGGTAAGAAATGCTCACTTCCAAGTAATTTGACAAAAGATTTGGATCCGCTATATAATTTTGATAGTTACCCGCATGAATTAAAGTATAGGTTGCAACTTTCACAACAGGAAGCAAGAAATAATTTAATAAAAAGTAAATGTAATAGAAAATTAAGATATGATGAACGTATTAATCCTGTGTCTTATAAAGAAGGTGATTTAATTTTAGTGAAAAATGAAACACCTAATAATAAATTTGATAATATTTACTCAGGTCCATATACTGTTGTAAGAGATATACCACCTAATGTAGAGATAATTATTAATAAAAATGGTAAAAAAGATACGATTCATAAAAATCGTACTAAACTTTATTATGCATAGTTTAAAAAACAATTGTATTAAAACATTTTTTTTTTCAATAACAACGGTGATGTGAAGTAAGTTAAGTTAATGCTTATGAATGTACTTTATTATAATATTGGATGCTATAATAATGTTGTAATAGCTAAATTTAATACAGTATTATTCGGACACGCATGGGTTTCATTTGTCCCTACACCGCACCTTAGATGGCGACCCGCCAGGCCCGGAGTCAGGTTAAGGCGCCAGCCACTCCGGCGTCGCGAACTTGAAACTTAGCTTTGTGCGGCCCGACTTAGTGCTAAGGACTATTATGTGCCTAAAGATAATTATAGAACAATGAAAGTGAAAAGTTATTGTGACTTTGTGTTCGGGACGATAACTACGGCAAAGAAAGAAGAAAATGATCATGGGCAAACAGCAATCTAAGGAGGAGACCCTTGTGGTGCAAAATGCCGCTGGTGGAAACAATCAGTCTGAGGCCTTGATGGTTCATGTGACCGCAACCACTATCATATTGGGGATTATTTTACTGGTGATTCTGCTCGGCATACTTTATATTATACATCGAACGTATAAAAAATGCATGGTGAAATGGATGAGTAACGAAATAAATCGTACAGCAGTTCGGAAGTCCTTCTTTCATCGGGAGATCCAGTCGAGAGGTCCTGAGGGGTCCAAGATGTATCCAGATATACGTGCAGTGTAAATCGTCGTGTAGTAAATAAGTGATGGTGAAAGTGCATTATTGTGTTTGATATTATAATCGCATTTAATCTATTAGTGTTATAAAAGTATGTGCTGCGTCGCGAGTCCCGTAACAAAGAAGTGTCGGTTTTCAGATGGAATTCGTATATTCGCGAGCTGTAAAGTGAACTTTAGACTTTATTTGTGTACCAACTACATTTTATGCGTTTTATATAATCATATAATGCTTATACTTATATTTTGATGTGATTTACAGGTAATTATGTGTTTACCTTTCTCTACATTATGGTGGTGAGTAATGGATATTATTATAAGTTTATATAATGAGTTAAAAAAGATTAGAGTATATTTAATTAAAATTGGACCTAAGAGAAGAATAGGGAAAACTTTAGAAATTAAATTAAATGAAATAAATGAAGTTTATAGACAGTATCAAGTGTGGTTAATAGATTATGAGAATAAAGTGAAAAGTAAATGTTTTAGTTCGGGGGATATTTCGTTAATAGAAAACCATTGTCGTTTATTTTTAGATTTATATGAAGAGCTTTTATTGTTGTGTCGTAGTGATAAAACGGAATTAATTTCAAATATGGAGTCATTTGATATGAAAATTGCATTAAGTCTATTGCCTGTTATGACGAATGAGGAGTCGAACACGAAACAATTGATTGATAATATTCAATATTATGATTCTATTTTAAAAGATGAGTCTTGCAAACAAAATTTAATTAAATTTGTATTAAAATGTAGATTATCTCAAGATGCAAAATTAAAATTAAAATCTAAGTATGACACCGTAAGTGAATTAATTAATGACATGAAAAATGTGTTATTGTGTAAGAAAGCTGCAACCGCTATACATAAAAAATTGCAAATGATTAGACAAAATGAAAAGTCAATTGTAGACTACGGGAAAGAAATTTCAGAATTATTTGTGGATCTAACTATTTCGCAATCTAATGGTGTTGAGCAATGCTATGATATTTTAAAACCAATTAATGAGAAAATGGCTATCAAACAATTTGCTGATGGTCTGCGCAACCGTAGGCTAAGTACTATTATTTCAGCTAGGGATTACACTTCACTCAAAGATGCCATACAAGCTGCTCAAGATGAGGAGGTGTCAGCCATGTCTACATCTGAAGAAATTATGGGTATGTATAAAAACCCTTATAATGTATTTTATAACAGGAGTAGACCAAGCGTTCGTAGGAGTCAACGAGGAGGACGTAACTTCAGTTCATACAGAGGACAAGGCAGAGGTTTTGGTTATTGGAGTCAACCTGTTAATCGGGAACAATTTAGCAGAGGACAAAATAAGGCGTTTATGTCGTCAGCTGAAAGAGGTCAAAATCAAAGAGGTAATTCTCATTTTTATAGAGGAAATCAAGGGATACGCAAACAACGTACTATTAATGTTGTAAATCGTTCAGAACAACCTATTGAAAAAGAAAACACTTTAAATCAGTTTTTTCGTGCCTAAATCAGGACATTGTATTTTAGCTAGTGATAGTAATTGTTATATATTTTTAAAATCATCTGTGGATCAAAATAAAAAACATTCTTTTCTAATTGATACAGGAGCTTCACTTTCAGCGTGCACATATAAACATGCGCTAGAATGTCAGATTCCAATCTGTAAAGAGATTGTGAAGATTAATGGATTAGGTGGTGAAGTCGAAGCAATAGGATATATTTATTTACCTTTAACTGTAGGAGATGAAATAATTAAGCACAAGTTTTATGTTTTTAACAGCTTACCAATACAGTCGAATGGAATTTTGGGACGTGATTTTTTAAATAAATATAAAGCTAAGCTAGATTTTTATAAAAATCCTAAAGAAATTGCAACCGACAGGGGAAAGGAGTTCATTTCAGAAATATTCCAACAGGTATGTAAGCTTCTTAATATAAACCATCTTAATTCTACTGCCTACCATCATCAGTCCATAGGTGCCTTGGAGGTAACTCACAAACATTTGAATGCATTTTTACGTATTCAAACTGATAACCATCCGGAGATGTGGAGCAAATGGTTACCATTCTGGTGTTTTTCATATAATACATCAGTACATACAGAAACACAATTCACACCATTTGAGTTAGTTTTTGGTAAGAAATGCTCACTTCCAAGTAATTTGACAAAAGATTTGGATCCGCTATATAATTTTGATAGTTACCCGCATGAATTAAAGTATAGGTTGCAACTTTCACAACAGGAAGCAAGAAATAATTTAATAAAAAGTAAATGTAATAGAAAATTAAGATATGATGAACGTATTAATCCTGTGTCTTATAAAGAAGGTGATTTAATTTTAGTGAAAAATGAAACACCTAATAATAAATTTGATAATATTTACTCAGGTCCATATACTGTTGTAAGAGATATACCACCTAATGTAGAGATAATTATTAATAAAAATGGTAAAAAAGATACGATTCATAAAAATCGTACTAAACTTTATTATGCATAGTTTAAAAAACAATTGTATTAAAACATTTTTTTTTTCAATAACAACGGTGATGTGAAGTAAGTTAAGTTAATGCTTATGAATGTACTTTATTATAATATTGGATGCTATAATAATGTTGTAATAGCTAAATTTAATACAGTATTATTCGGACACGCATGGGTTTCATTTGTCCCTACACCGCACCTTAGATGGCGACCCGCCAGGCCCGGAGTCAGGTTAAGGCGCCAGCCACTCCGGCGTCGCGAACTTGAAACTTAGCTTTGTGCGGCCCGACTTAGTGCTAAGGACTATTATGTGCCTAAAGATAATTATAGAACAATGAAAGTGAAAAGTTATTGTGACTTTGTGTTCGGGACGATAACTACGGCAAAGAAAGAAGAAAATGATCATGGGCAAACAGCAATCTAAGGAGGAGACCCTTGTGGTGCAAAATGCCGCTGGTGGAAACAATCAGTCTGAGGCCTTGATGGTTCATGTGACCGCAACCACTATCATATTGGGGATTATTTTACTGGTGATTCTGCTCGGCATACTTTATATTATACATCGAACGTATAAAAAATGCATGGTGAAATGGATGAGTAACGAAATAAATCGTACAGCAGTTCGGAAGTCCTTCTTTCATCGGGAGATCCAGTCGAGAGGTCCTGAGGGGTCCAAGATGTATCCAGATATACGTGCAGTGTAAATCGTCGGGTACTAAATAAGTGATGGTGAAAGTGCATTATTGTGTTCGGTATTATAATCGCATTATAATAGGTGGGTAGTCCGTCGGCGGTGTCAAAACGTATTTATAAGTTGTCGTATTTTTAAAATATTTTAAAAAGTTCTTCCTTGCTCAAATCTAGCCAAAATAGTGTATATTAAGACAGTACAGTGGTGTGCTTAAAGTGCAAGCTCCAAGAATTGTGTATTCGGAAAATCTCGCATTGTTTATCAAATCAGCTGTTTTTGTGAGTCAGCTGATTCGAAGTGCCTAGTGACAATAACGACTTTTGCGGCTACAGTATCGTTATATTAATCGCTGTGTAAAATACACAAGTTCTTTCAGTGTTGTGACTATCTGAGTGAGTTGTATCTATCTAATCAAATATAACTGTATATAGTAACTATAATAAATAAAAAATTTAATAAACTGAACAACTAGTAGCGCCATCTGTGCCTACACAGGAGAACTATCTAATCGATCGTCAGTATGGCCAATAAGTGCGGGACGTGTGGGAAGTTCCTTGGTACTTCGGCAGATGGCGTTAGGTGTTGCTCCTGTGGGTTACACATCCATCGACAATGCGGTGCGGCTAGCGGCGATAGTCGTAACAACAAATGGCTTTGCAAAGGGTGTAAAAGTAAGCCTCAATACAAAAATAAAACACCGCAATCATGCAGCTCAAGCAGTACTGATAATGACGCCCCGTCGCCAAACGCCCCATCAGCACCCAACGACGTCGATTTAAGGGAGGAATTAAAATTTATGCGCAACCAACTTGAGAGTATAAGAGAAGACACTTCGAGTTGCCGGCTTGAAATGGTAACATTCAGAGACGAAATCCTAAAATTAAATGCCAACCTAGCCGACTTCAATAATAGGCTTAATTCTGCGGAGGAGAAAATTAACAATATTAGTAAACGTCTTACAGCAATTGAAAATAACATATCTGTCACCAATGGAACCGATCTCGGGACGAAAATCGAACACCACCTTAACGACCGCGATCAGGATTCCTACTCTTGCGACCTGGAAATCTCGGGGATCGAGGAGGTCGCAAATGAGACCCCAACTCACGTTGTTACGCTAATAGCACAAAGGGTAGGTGTATCGTTGGACGAGCGTGACATCATCACTGCGGAGCGTCGAGGCAAGCGTCGCGGCGCAGACGCGGGAGGCGACGCGTCTCCCGCCACTGGCGCCGCGCTCCGTCCGCGCACCCTCGTCGTGCGCCTCGCGCGCCGCTCGCTACGAGATCAGCTGATACGCGCTGCACGAACTCGTCGCGGGGCAGATACAGCGGGGCTCATACCTAACACCCCGGTGCGCCGCTTCTTTATTAATGAACGGCTCACTTGGATGAACCGCAGTCTTTTTCGCCGCGCGCGGGAAGCTGCCCGTTGTAAGGGATGGCGCTATGTGTGGACGCGAGATGGCCGGGTATACGCCCGACGCAGTTCCGAAACAACAGCGTATCGAATCCGAAATGACTCCGATGTGGACAAGATTATTAAAATATCTGATCAATAAAATTCAATTGTGGTTATGTGCACTATTTTATACATTATGCAGGATGCATCTACTGCACTTAAAAAAGCGTAACTTTAGGAATTGCAATAATATTATAAGCCTTATTAATTGTTGTTATATATTGTTACCAGCATGTCTTCATTATATATTTAACCACCAAAATATCTTTATAGCTAACAATATTTCTAAAATAAATATCTTTATACAAATATTTTGTCTTAATTTAATGTACAATTATATATTTCATATTAAATATCAAATATTACACAGCATTGAAAAACTTAAAATTATTATTCCTTACAATGTCATTATTAAACGGAAGGTACAAATAGCCATATATAGTATACTAGTTGAATATATCACGATTAACACCAATTTCGATCATTTATTATTTATAATATATACAATATTACAATTATTTATTTTTTACTATGGATAAGTCGAAGTACTTCAAATTTGGGTTTTTAAACCCAGGCTCTTTGGGTACGCGACATGATGAGTTTATTGCAGCCATGTTGGATAATGCAGTAGATATAATGGCAATAAACGAGACCTGGCTCAGAGAGGGTGAGGAGGGGCGCGCGCCCGTCGTCCCCGGGTACCGGCTGACTCACGCGCCGCGGCCAGCCGCCGTGCGCTCGCGAGGCGGTGGTGTCGGGTTCTACGTTCGTAAAGACCTGCGCGTAAAGATTCTTCCCCATCCGACTACACAATGCGTCGAACAAATGTGGTTAGGTTTTACTGTAAGGGGTAAGACGTTAGTTGTAGGAACCGCTTATCGCCCGCCATGGTTATCCATGCAAACATTTATTGACGCGCTTACTGACTCTCTTTCGACTTTTACCTGGCACAATTATACTGTTCTGTTAGGAGATTTTAACGTAGATTTATTAAATAAACATCATGTAAATAATAACATATTAAAAGACTTTTTGACATTCATGAATTTGACGCAATATATAGACCAACCCACGCATTTTACGGACCATAGTAGTACGCTACTTGATTTAATTTGCACGAATGCCCCGGTTACGAAAGTGCAGGTAAGTCATATTAAAGAATTAAGCAACCATTCATTTATAGCATGCCAAGTTAAGCTCGTTAAGGACCGCAAAATAAACAAAACTATCACTCGCCGAAACCTAAACAATATAAATCATGATCAATTCTGCGACGAGTTATTATCTGTAGACTGGGACAGCATAATGCAGCTTTCGGATGTTAACAATATGTGTATACAATACACCACGGAAATTTTACGTTTGTTTGACTCTCATGCCCCCTTAAAAACAGTGAATATCAGAGAAAATCAACACCCATGGGTCACTTACAACATCCGTCTCATGATGCGTACACGAAACGAGGCACATTTAAGAGCACGGAAAACTGAACTAGACCCTCACATAGATTACTATAAAGACCTAAAAAAAATTGTAACGACAGCTTTGTACAATGAAAAAAAAGCGTACTTCAACTATTACATAAATGCGAATGTTTCTAAACCACAACTTCTGTGGAAACATTTAAAGAAACACGTAACTTTTAAGTCGCACCGTGAGAGGGCTCTGCCTACGAATCTCAGCGATGCTGACGCATTAAATGATTATTTTCTAAATGTTCCTGGTGTAGATATGGTCCCGCTCTCTTATATTACATATTTTGAATTTCACAGACATTGTTCGGCGACGTTCGACTTTCGAGAAGTAACATGTACAGATGTTTCTAAAATTATTAGAACATTGCATTCGAACGCAAATGGGTGTGATGGGCTATCTCTTGACATGTTGCTTTTGACCTTGCGCGCCACGCTCGAAGTCATTACTACCCTGATTAATACTTCCTTTGCAACGGGTACCTTCCCAGAGATGTGGCAACATGCGCTGGTCAAACCCATTCCAAAAAAGGAAAACCCTACGGAATTAAAGGATATACGTCCAATTAGCATCTTACCTAACACTTCTAAAATTTTAGAAAAAATTGCTTGTAACCAGCTACAATACTTTTTACAAGTCAATGGTATCCTACCGTGCACGCAGTCTGGCTTTCGGCAAAAAAGGGGTACTACCACCGCTCTAATAGATGTTGTTGATAATCTCCTATCAGCTCAGGCCGTAGGGGAGGGGAGTATACTAGTTCTATTAGATTACACCCGCGCATTCGACTCTGTCAATATTCCTCTTCTTCTTTCCAAGCTAGTCTATTATGGACTGAGTCCTGCAGCGGTTCATTGGTTCCACAGCTATTTCAGCTATAGGTCCCAGTGTGTCGTTCTGGAGGAAAACAGTAAAGGTAATCAAATTTCCTCTAGCAAGCAAATAAAAAGAGGATTAGCCCAGGGCTCTGCACTCTCACCTTTACTGTTTATTTTATACAGCGCCGACGTAATAAAGCACATTAAACATTGTAAGTTTCATATGTATGCAGATGACCTACAAATTTATATATCGTTCAAGCCATCTGATACGCAGGAAGCAGTTGAAAAATTAAATTCTATGCTGAAACTTCATAATAAGCTTGATTCGGGAATTTCTATGCCGCCAGAAATGAGATTCACAAACAAAGTCAGCCCACATACGTGGATGGGTGTACCGAATAACACAAGGTATCCGACCGCTGAGGAAGTTTTTGGAGTGACGCCGAAGGTTGGAAGCAACTCACATCTCTACAGGCGGTCATCAGCTACTGCCGGAACATTAAAAAATCATCTAGGAAACAAACCGCTTTTCATCGATGTACCAGTCGCCGAAAAGGATGAACAAGAAGATTCTAACAGCAATGTCGATAATGCAGAACCCCTGATCGCTTCGTCCATCAAAGTCGTGCAAAGAGACGTCTCGAGGCCCCGACGATCCCACGCCGACCTTGTCGCCAGACCATTTTACCGTGACGACATTTTCTTTGGCGGTAAAATGGT
>DWOL01000014.1:0-12200 GCA_018251035.1 Camptopleura auxo | reverse complement strand
ACCTGTAAAGGAAGGTCAGGCTATAATTAGTTATGATAGCTGGACAGTTATTAAAGTTTTAGATTTAAAATTAATATATGAAGAGTTAGAACTAAATATTAATAGATATAATGTATTTAAAGAACAATTTATGAATTGTTATGACACACAAGCCTTTAATTTACATGTCAATGAAATAAAATTACAAACAGATTTTATTATGAATATTACTATAGAAAAGTGTAAGCAATTGATTCCGACTATAAGAGTGAAACGCGGTTTAATAAATCCGTTAGGTACGTTAGTTAAAGCCATAACAGGAAACCTTGATAACGACGATGCTATTATGTATGAAAAATTGATTCATGAAATAAATACAAAACAAAATGCATTATCCAAAAAAGTTACCATAATTTCAGAAATGTTAAATTCATTTACAAAAATAGCTAATTCTACAAAATACAATTTCATTCAGATTGACGAGAGCATTCGAAAAATTAGTCATGATTTAAATGAATCTAAAATATTACAAATTAGTAATGAAATAATTCAAATTTATAATATCTTTCTGCATAACTTTCAAATGCTCTACATGAAGCTGGATGAAATCGAAACAGCTATTGGTTTTGCGAGGATTAATATATTACATGCTTCACTTATAGATACAGATGAGCTAATATCGTTATTTAAAGAAATTGAATTAACAGAAAAGCTTATATTTCCAGCAAATATTGAGAATATTGTGAAGTTAGAACGAAGCATTGAATTAAAAGCTTATATAAAACAAAATCAGATAAAACTTATTATACACATACCTTTAGTTACAAATGAAGTTTATAATTATTTTAAATTGTTTCCCTTACCTGTCTTTAACAAAACTACTGAAGTTACAACCCTTATCCTTCCTAAATACCCCTACATTCTTGTGAAAGGGTTGAAAGCCAAACCGCTTTCTCATCCATGTCTTGAGATTGATGAAGCCCGTTTCCTGTGCTTTGAAAAAGATTCTTCACCACTTACCAGAGATGATTGTATCAGCGCACTTATGATATTCTCCACAAATATCTCATGCTGTCATCCAGTTACTGTCATCCTCGACGATGTGATGGTGGACCTTGTGCAACCCAGTCGATGGATAGTTTACGCAAAAACGGAGACGCAGCTCACCCAACATTGTGAGGATGAGGTTATGCAAGAAATAATACAAGGAACATACTTGCTGACTGCTGATGATAATTGTCAAGTTAAGATAAAAGACTTTACCCTGAAGAAACACCAAAGTCAAGGAAAGGATGTATCTTTTATAAGTATCCCAATTGTGAACCTGCCCAAAATTACAACCAGCTCATCAGGAATCCAGGAAAAACCCCTTAGCCTCAAAGGAATCGAACTTAGTGATGTCCAGACCCTCAACCACATTCTTCAGGACAGGCTTGAAGACATACGTGTCAGTGAAAACTATTATAGTGTTAATATAGTGTTTAATGTATTTTGTGTGTTTTGCGTCATTATGATTATTGGTCTTGTTCTTTTAGTATTTAAGAATAAAATTATGAAAGTGTATTACTTTAGAAATTCTCGAGTTAATCCTCCCCAGGATAATCTCGAACTTGCGGAGGGAGGAGTTATATCACCCTCATCGACCTCCCGGTCTGTATTTAATGTTTAGATAAGACAGCATATTATTGCCAGTAATCAGCCCACCGAAGGTGGCGCCATTAGGATTTGCTGAGGCCGCCTTTTGGCAGCCCATCTTTGTCTTTTAAAATTAATTCAATCAACTTGTACCACTTGTTGCACTAAGTCGTGTATAAAATAAATTGTTTTTTTTAAAAAACCTTACGGACTTTGACTTAACAAATCTGGCGCAGCCGGTAGGATCTGCCGCTATTTCCGAAAATTGAAATCCGGCTTTACGCGGACGCGGTGGATTCAAAAAACCAAATAAATAAGATTTTGTGGTGAAGTGCGTAAAAGTGGTGCTATTGATTCACGGAACATGGGAGTTAGCAGCAAAGAGTGAGTAAACCTTTCACTTCCTGTCTTATATTCCTTTGTCTTTCCATATGAACTAAAATCGTCCTATTTTAATAAGTTCCTTATTTTGTCTGATTTTGTTTGCACAATTTTTGATTTGCACAAAAATAGGTAGATCAGTGTTATACAAAGTTATAGATACATTTTATTCTGTGCTGTTATAATTAAGCGTTATTAAGTTCGCACGTAATTGGTGAATTTAAATCTTAATTTACAAACGTTTATAACGTAATACTTTAATAATGAATGTCAAACCAGTTCCTAAGGACACTTTGTCCCTCATCCCCAAATTTGATGGGGAGGAGAATTTATTAAACTTGTTTATTTCAAAATGTGAATATGTAGTTAGTAATAGCAGGATTGAGGGAAATGTTCAGCAGGAATTGTATTTATTTCATGCAGTATCGAGTAGGCTTACTGGTAGAGCCGCAGCATTATTAAGCGATAATCCTAATATTATTTCGTATGATGAATTGAAACAATTGCTTACACAACATTTTGGCGACCCTCGTTCTGAGGAATGTATTGCTATTGAATTAGAAAATTTAAAGATAAAACAGGGTGAAACATTTATTCAATTTTGTAGTAGAATTCAAGGAGTAAGGAGTTCGTTGTTTGCAAAAGTAAATAGAATAAGTGATGAGGGCATTAAGGCGGCCAAAATGATTGTATACAATAACACCGCCCTTAACGTGTTTTTGTATAATTTACCTGAGGACATGATTAGAATTGTTAGGTTAAAGGGTTGCTCTAACTTAGAAACTGCTCTAAGTATAGTAACCGAAGAGGTAAACTTTAAAATGCAATATGACGCCAAAAATAAATTGTTAAAACAATTCCCAGCGCATTCGCAACTATCTCAAGCGCAAAATTCATTCAAACCCTTTCAAACAAATCAAATTTTTAACCGGAACCCGGTTCCTAATAACAATTTCAGATTTGGTATTCCACAAAATAAAATCCAGTTCGGCGCCCCGCAAAATAATTTCAGGTATGGTCACCAAAACAACTTTGGGTATAGACCGAACCTTGGCCAACAAAGTGGATTTGGAGCACCTCAGAACCGACCCACAAACATTTATGGTCAGGGCCCGATACAACGCGCACCTTTCCAACAAAATTTCAAATTCGGCATCCCACAACAGCAAAATTTTAAATTTGGTATTCCAAATCAAACCCAATTTAATCAAAATAAATTCGCCGTACCGAAACAACAAGCCCCGGGACTACCAAACACTGACGTTTCAATGCGTACAGCCCCCATAAGACAAAATATGGTGACTAATGAACTATTTTACATGGAACAGCCACCCTCCTGTAATTATACAGACGACTATACTGACGACTATGGTTACTATGCTGAAGAAATGAGTAATTCAGATTATTCAGCACATGTAGAAGATTTTCCTGTAGGTGAAGAAAATATTACAGCTGAAGCAGCAGAGCCTGAAAATTTTCAGGAACCTGCCTCGAGGGATGTAATGAAGTGATACATCTTAATTATTGTGATAGCATTTTGAAATTACCCCACATCGAAATACCTGAAATAAATGCAAAGTTTTTAATAGACACTGGAAGTAGTAGATCTTTTATAAGTCCAGCTAAGGCTAATCAGTATTTCAGCGACTATAAATATATTGAGCCATTTACAGTTATTAGCACCCATGCCCAGAGTGTGCATGACGAAATAATATACATCCCTTTGTTAAAAACTTTTAAAAGCACTCTCTGTCACAAATTTTACATATATGATATAGATGGTAGATATGACGGACTAATAGGATCTGATCTACTAAAAAAATTGGAAGCAAACATAGACATGCGTAATCAATTGTTAGTAACACATAATGCAAAAATCCCGATCATTTACAACCCCCCATATGAGATCACTGTAGAACCACGATCAGAGACGCGAGTTAAAATACCAACAAACTTGCAATATGGTGATGCCATATTAGATTTCTTACAATTTCAAGAAGGAGTCCGTATGCCCACAGCTCTTGTTAAATGTGAAAATTATTTTGTTCAAACAGTTATACAAAATATATCAAACGAAAAGGTAGTAATAACTATTAAAGAACCATTTGATGTAACTAAATTCAATAATGAAGTCTGTGAGCTAAATATTACCAAAGATGAAGTTATGATAGACGAAATTCTGAAAGAAAACTTAAATAAATTACGCACGGACCACATGAACACGGAAGAACGTAATAGTATTTTTAATTTATGTCATGAATACCGTGATATATTTTATTCGGATAAATTGCCATTGACTTTTTCGAATCAAATAAAACACCATATAAGAACAACAAATGAAGACCCAATATATATTCGACCTTATCGTCAACCACCTATAGTAAACCAGGAAATTGAAAATCAGGTAGATAAACTTTTGAAAGATAACGTCATACAGGAGTCACACTCACCGTGGAGTGCACCGGTTCACCTGGTCCCCAAAAAATTAGATGCGTCGGGAGAGAAGAAATTTAGGATGGTGATAGATTATCGTCGCCTGAATGAAATCACGGTTGATGATAAATATCCCTTACCCAATATTACCGACCTTTTTGATAAAATAGGACGAGCTCAATATTTTAGCACAATCGATCTTGCTAGTGGGTACCATCAAATTGAAATTAATGAAGCGGATAGACCCAAGACGGCGTTTACCACCCAAACGGGGCACTATGAATTCACTAGGATGCCATTTGGCTTAAAAACGGCCCCCGCAACGTTTCAGAGGGCCATGGACAATGTGTTACGTGGTCTTCAGGGTATACATTGTCTAGTGTATCTTGACGATATTATAGTGTATTCTAATAGTCTCCAAGAGCATTTAGATAAACTGCGTAGAATATTTGACCGTCTTAGAGCAACAAATTTAAAAGTCACATTAGATAAGTGCGAGTTTCTTAGAAAAGAGGTACTATATTTAGGTCATACTATTACTAAAAATGGATTAATGCCTAATAATGATAAATTAAAAGCAGTTTTAAATTTTCCTATACCGCGAACAGCCACTGAAATAAAAAGTTTCCTCGGATTAGTTGGTTACTATCGTAAATTCATAAAAGACTTCGCTAAATTAACACAGCCACTTACCTCTTGCCTGAAAAAAAGAAATAAAATAGACTATACAAAGCAAGAATACATTGATGCATTTGAGAAGTGTAAAGAGCTCCTAGTAAATGCACCAATTTTACAATTCCCCGATTTTACAAAGCCGTTTGTACTTACGACAGACGCGTCAAATTTTGCTATTGGTGCTGTCCTTTCTCAAGGACCTATAGGTAGCGACAAGCCAATCGCATATGCGAGTCGAACCCTAAACGACGCGGAAACCAGGTACAGTACTATAGAAAAGGAGCTCCTAGCTATAGTATGGGCCACTAAACACTTTAGGCCATACCTGTATGGAAGAAAATTTATAATATACACTGACCATAGACCACTTACCTGGGTAAAATCACTTAAAGAACCTAACAGTAAATTAACACGTTGGAAATTACGGTTAGCGGAATTTGATTATGACATAAAACATAAAGACGGGAAACAAAATTGTAACGCTGACGCTTTGTCAAGAATTAGAGTAAACGCGTTAGGTGATAAAGATAATTTGTCCATGAAAGTAAACGTAGACAAAAAAGAACGCGAGCTTCAAAAACATATCGAAAATTTAACAAACGAAATAGCTAGACTAAGCCAAGATGAAAACAACAGTCCTCACCTGTCACCTCCACGCGAGCGTACTCCATCACCTAGGGCCATTTCCTTACCTTCAGATAGAAGTGCTCCACCTGATTCTAATCTATCTATGGATAGTAGCACTGAAACTGCAGATAGCATTACTGATACTGCTTCTGAAGTAGGTGGAGATCCCGTAGACACCATCCATTCAGCTGATGACTTAGATGTCGATGGCATGCTCATATTACAGGAAGCTATCGACACCAAGCCAAACCAAATACTCGTACATACCTGGAACAGAAAAGAATTAACAGTTAAAGATTTGTCAAGAAAGAAACAAAAAATATTAGATGTTTACTTACCTTTAGATGATCCGGAGCTAATTAAAAGATTCCTGAAAAGTTATACTAGACCTAAAATTAAACACTTTTTTTATTTTGAGAACCCCTTGCATAGAAAACAATTTTCCCAAGTAATTATTTCACTCTTTCAGAAGGGGGCAGTAAAATTTTATGAATGTACTAAAAGAGTAAATTATATTGGTAACGAAACGGAACAGCGCGAAGCAGTTCTTAAATATCACGAAGGGAAAAATAGTCACAGAGGAATTAAAGAAACTTTAATGCATCTAAAACGTAATTTTTATTGGGATAATATGGACCAAACTGTATCAAGTATTATTAATACCTGTGAAGTCTGTAAAAAAATGAAATACGACCGTAGACCATTTAGACCCGAATTGCAATTGTCCCAAACACAAACAAAACCATTTCAGGAACTCTTTATTGATATATTCTCCATAGATGGTAAGAACTACCTTACAATAGTAGACGCCTTCAGCAAATTAGGACAGGCAATTGAAATCCATACTAAATCGTCTCCAGAAGTAGTAAGAGCCCTTATAAAATACTTTTCGATGTATGGAATTCCAGAAAGAATTAGTGCTGACCCTGGTGGTGAATTTAACAACACTCTTTTAAAAGAGATGCTCTTATTTTACAAAATTGAATTGCATATTGGTACAGCTCATAATCCCAATTCAATGGGTATAGTCGAGAGATTTCATTCTACAATTATTGAAATTTACAGAATTGCTAAGTATGAACAAAAAATTACAGACGCTGCGTCAGTAATGACCTATGCCATTATGGCATACAATCATACCATACATTCCACTACAGGCCTCACACCATTTGAGGTAGTTTTTGGTCACACAGAATCTAATATCGCTTTTTACACTGATTTTACAAAACAATTTACACAACAACTAGTTAAGGAACATGTGAAAAGAACCAAATACCTCTATAAATACTTAACGGATAAAATAAAATGTGACAAGCAAACCATAGTGGAGAGACGAGGAGGAGAGAAAAATTTTGATATAGATATAGGCGATACTATATTTGTAAAAGGGGTTAATACCAGACGTAGCAAAGATAAACCACGGTACCAGAAAGCCCAGGTTATTGGAACTCTGGAAAGGAATGTTGTACCAGTTATAACTCGCAATCGTCAAACTAAAATTCCTGTTAAAGATATCAGGCGTCCTCCACAGGTTCATTCTGCTGGTGGCCCTTGTGAGCCGCTGCCAGGCCCTTCAACTTCAGCAGATTGAAAGAAATCCAGGACTCTTACCTGTAAAGGAAGGTCAGGCTATAATTAGTTATGATAGCTGGACAGTTATTAAAGTTTTAGATTTAAAATTAATATTTATTTATTTATTTATTTATTTATTTATTTATTTATTTATTACATAGATCATAAAATAAACTTTACAGGTTAAAACCCCAATGCGTTTATTTAAATACGCAATTTTGAACGTATTTACCAGCTGCTCTGCGAAATACAGCCGGCGGAGAACTGAATAAGTCAAGGTTGGCATCCGTAGACAGCACACCGTTGAGCAGCGTCAAAGCATGTACTAGAGGCGACTGTCTTACCAATACCAATCTGCACATTGGAACTGCAAACAATTTATGTTGTCGGGCATGTGCGGTCCTGGGCACGCTCAGGGACATTAACTCCAACAACGGTGGGTTACAAATAGAACCCCGAATTAATTTATAAAAATACTCTATAACCGACATATCACGCCTTACCTCCAGAGAGTCATAACCCAACATACCTTGAAGAAACAGGCTAGGGTATACGTGAGGAAACCCTACATAATATCCGTACTGCTTGAAGTACAGCCATCGCAAAAATTTTTTCTGGAGTTTCTCCAACATGAGTTTGTGTTTTCCATCATGTGGACTCCAGATAACTGCGTTACATTCTAATTTGCTTCTTACGAAGCTATTATATAAGATTTTAATCGCAGCGACACTTCCAAGGTCTTTTGACTGCCTTAAAACAAATCCGAGTGATTTGAAGGCTTTTATTGTTAGAGTACAAATATGACTGGAAAAATTGAGGTCGGGTGTCATAAGGACTCCTAAGTCCTTTATCGAAGATTTTCTGTTTAACTCAACTTCACCCAGTCGATATTTGTACTCTATCGGATTATGCGCGAGCGTAAATGACATTACAGAGCACTTGTCTTCGTTAAAAATAAGCTGGTTATTCTTACTCCATTCATACACATTTTTAATGTCCCGCTGCAATAGTTCACAATCCGATGTACTTCCAATCTTCAGGAATAATTTCAGGTCATCAGCAAATAACAGACAACGAGCCGTGCTAACCATATTAGGCAAATCATTTATAAATATTAAGAACTCTAAAGGTCCAAGATTCGAACCCTGGCTTATACCGGAAAGCGTATAATACGGCCTCGAGAAGTATCCATTGAACTGCACATACTGCCTCCGGTTACGGAGGTAGCAGGAGAAGAATCTTAATAATGCAGGAGTAAATCCGGCAGCCGCAAACTTGAGGAGAAGAAGGTCATTTTCGACCGTATCAAACGCTTTCCTAAAATCGAAGTAAGCTGTGTCTACTTGAAGCCCTTTGTCCAATGCTTGAGCTGCATATGTTTGGAAATCTAGCATATTGCTCGTGGTAGACCGATTAGCCCTAAAACCATGTTGAGAATCAGAAAGCTGGCTCTCAACCTGAACCGATATAAGGTGATGTAATATAGATTCAAACAATTTGCCGAATACAGATAACACGGCTACAGGTCTAAAGTCATTTACTTCTGACGCGAGATTATTCTTTGGGACTGGAACTACGCGTGAGATTTTCCATTGATCCGGGTACCTACCCTGTCTCAAGCACAAATTGTATATGTAATGCAGCGGAGCTGCGAACACTGAGCGACAGTCCCTAACTATGTATGGCGGAATACCATCTGGACCAGCAGACCTTTTCGGCTTGAGATCTCCGAGTGCCCGTTTGACATCTTCTATGCATAAGGAACCGATATGTATCCGTCGACTAGAACACTCGGAAAACTCTACCGCAGTCTGTACGTCAAGTTCAGGTGATTGTTTTGAGTAAACTGAACCAAAATACTCGGCTAATGTTTGCGCAGCCTGGTTATTTGGAACAACCTGCCCGTCAGTATGGATTGTCCGTAACGTATTACCCTTCTTACGTTTAGAGGCTATGTAACGCCAAAACGTTAAGGGTTGCCGCCGAATGTCACTCTCCATCCGCTTTACATAAGCTTGGAAGTCAGCTTTGTTATTTAACTTTACAAGTGCCCTGTAATAAGAAAATTTTATTCGATACTTTATTCGCAAGGTCCTTTTGTATAGACGATGAAAGTGCGCTTTGAGTTTAATGTAGCGCCTTGTTAAAGGTGTGTACCACACTGGGTAAGAATACCGAGGTCGTACATACACACGCCGTTTAATGGGAACACAGCTATCTATACAGCTATTTAATATAGAATAAAACTCGGTGACCACTTTGTCCGGATCTTCAATGCTCATTAGTGACTCCCAATTGGCATATAACAATCTGTCATATAAAGCGTGATAGTCGGCTTTCCGGAAATCCCAATCCGTATTTTCACAAACTGCTGAGACCTCTCTAGTAACAGTTCTATGCAGAATTAGTATTTCCAAAGGAGGATGGTAAGCATCAGGTGGAACTAGGGTATCTATGGACCTGTGTACACTGACCCTACCCAACGATGCACTGACTAATACCAAATCCAATAGACCATTGTGACTATTTAAAATTGTATTTACCTGCTGTAGTTCGCAGAACGCCAATAAATATTCATAACTTGCGCGTACATTTACACTTGTATGATTAAAATTCAAATTGAAATCGCCACATATTAAAACACTTGAATATTTTACACAAATTGACTCAATTGCATTAAAACAAGATATATAATTTCCTTCCTCTGCATTGGGGGGAATATAAATACAAACAAGAGTCAAAATTAAGTTATTTTGTCTGTATAAGTGTCCGCAAGCAATATCACACGTTGGGGGCACTTCGGACACATCAAAACGTTGCAACTCAAATCTCGGTGTAGTAATAATAGCGGACCCACCTCCTCTTCTTGAGCCTGGCCGGTCCGCTCTAATCATATTATATCCGTAAGGAATAATCTCAGTGTCATGTATGCCTGCCGTCAACCAAGTCTCCGTTATAAGGAATACCTCAGCCTGGGAAGCCGCCAAAGCTGAACAGAAAAGTTTAAGTTTTGTTCGAAGTCCCCGCACGTTCTGATAATAAAAACAGATATTTTGTTCTTTCTGTTTAAAATTATTAGTTTCGTCGTTCAACGACTTGGCTCCTCCGAAACCACTCATTTAGTCTAATATTGGCTGGCCACTGCTCCGCTGCCATAAAAAATGAAAAATGACTTTCGGGAACGGTGACCACGAACGACGCGTAATTATTATGTCTCAATTGTATTTTCTCTACAACATATGGGACATCGGATGGTCTCTTTTTTTTCATATAGTCTTGGACATTTTCGGGAGTCGTGTCACTATGCAGAGACCAAAGGTGAATCATACGGTTCTTTTCGATCCCCCTTAGACCACCTAAGTCGCTCGTACCACGTATGACCGGCCGTTGTTTACGCCGCCTCACCGTCGTCCATTGCTCGGTTTCGTTTTCGCCACCTACCTCGCCTAGGTTTTGTCTCGTCAATGTAAACGCCGTATTGACAACTTGCGTACGCGCCAGAGAACTCGTAGAACGTAGTTCTCGGGTCGAAGGAAGCGGGGGTGGTGGGGCCGCTTGCTCACCGCAGTCGATTGCTACTGGCACTGGCACTGACTCACGGTCGTCCACTGTTGCCAACTTAGCCACTTTGTGGCTAGATCTAGCACCTTTTTGGGGTCGGACAGCCACAATTTCATAAAATTAGTAGCTAAACTTTTTAGCCACTTTTTTCTAGCAACTTTTCACCTCATTATTAGTCATTATGACACATACAGTCACATGCCAATTCAATGTCAGCTATGGTAATTGGTTCGTAAGAAGTAGTTTTTTTAAGTAGTCTTTAAAAAAAAAGATTCATATATTTAATTTGTTATGTTTCGCTTAAAAACGGGAAACGGAAAAATCGATCGAAGGATACGCAAAATTCAAAACCTATTTTTTCAATCATCATCCGAAAATACCTACTTTTAAAAAAAAATTCGGATTTTAGCCACTTTTGGACCTAAAAAAAGTAGCAATCTAGCAACTTTTTCCCAAATGTCTAGCAACTTTCAAATCTAGCAGTTGGCAAGGGCAACAGTGATTCAATGTCAGCTATATTAATTAGTTCGTAAAAAGTAGTTTTCTGTAAATTAGTCTTTACA
This sequence comes from Camptopleura auxo, assembly GCA_018251035.1. NCBI lineage: Eukaryota > Metazoa > Arthropoda > Insecta > Lepidoptera > Hesperiidae > Camptopleura > Camptopleura auxo. The sequence goes on along the minus strand of DWOL01000014.1, from coordinate 774 downwards.
AGAAGAAATTATATGTTTAATTTTTTATGTTTTGCTTAAAACGGGACTTAGAAATCAAATATGCAAAATTCAATACCTATTGTTTTCAATCTTGATCCGAAAATACCTACTTATTTTTAAATTTCGGATTTTAGCCACTTCTAGCCACTTTTTGGACCTGAAAAAAGTGGCAATCTAGCACCTTTTTGCCAAATGTCTAGCCACTTTTAAATCTAGCAGTTGGCAACAGTGCGCGCGGGGCATTCCTCGGTTCGAGGCGGGACAAAGTCGGACAAACCACACGCGTCGCTTGCTCCGTGCGTCGGCCTTGACGTGGCGTCGTGTGGCAGAAGATCGATCGGCTGATGAAGACTGGAGGCTGCGAAGGCTGGTAGTCCACGGGTCAGCTGGTGAAGATCTTCGTGTTTGTTCCCGCTTCATGTTTCTAACGAAAGTCAAGTCAATCTCCTGTTTCTAAATCGAAGGTCGATCGTAATAAACAGCTGTGGCTTGTAGGTATTGCTGTTTTCTTTCTTGCAAATAAAGTGATAGGTCCTGGTTGTTTATTTTTCCTATTTCCTTGGTAAAGGTTTTGATGTGGTAAGGTAATTAAGGTATACTGTTGTAAAAGGTAAATATGGTAGGTATTGGTAATAGGTAAGTATGTAGGTATGTATATGTGCTAGCTGTGTAAGTACAGCTACAATCATTTTCGACATAAATATACATCCACTTTGCGCACCCTTGTAATCAAATCTTATTTTTACATATAAATTATAGCCTATTATTAGGAGA
>DWOL01000013.1:0-12969 GCA_018251035.1 Camptopleura auxo | reverse complement strand
GTCTATAGAGCCGATCATCTTGAAGAACATAATTATTTTTAAAATCTTTAAAGTCATCCTCGGCTGTATTCAAAATTATCTTAACATGCTTCAAACGCGGATCTGTCATCTGGACCGTGTGCAACCAATCGTTAGTAGTTATTTGAAGTACTTCGAGTTCTTCATGTTCTTCTGAAGGTAACGGATTGCGACTTAGCGCGTCTACATGCTGCATATTATGTCCGGCTCTATATTCGATAGTAAAACTAAATTCTTGCAACATGAGCCACCACCTTGCAACTTTTGGAATAAGGTCTCTTTTTGTAAGGGTTGTGCGTAATGCAACGCAATCTGTCATGACTTTAAATTCCAGTCCAAGTAGATAGACACGAAATTTCTTGAGAGAGAGTACAACAGCCATAGTTTCTAGCTCATATGAGTGCCAAAAAGATTCTTCGCGTGTCGTTTGTCGGCTGAAATAGGCAACTGGTCGCAATGGACTGTCATCTCCCTCTTTTTGGAGCATGACACCGCCGACTCCTATTTTACTGGCATCGCAGTGAACCTCAGTCGCAAAATCAGGGTTGTACAAAGCTAAAATGGGTCGACTTACTAGCTTTGACTTAATTTCCCTAAAAGCTGTCTCCTGGTCAGTACCCCATTGCCAAGTTACATCGTTTTTCGTCAGATTTGTGAGGGGTCGAGCAAGTGTCGCAAAGTTGTAAATAAAACGACGGAAGAAACTTGCTAGGCCTACGAACTGACGGACTTGATGTACATTGGTTGGCGTTGGGAATTCGGATACTGCACGAATTTTCCGAGTACCTGGTCGAAGTCCAGCTTCAGAAATTTCATATCCTAAGTAATCTAATTCAGACTGGAAAAAGAAGCATTTTTTTAGATTTAAAGTCAAGCCGGCCATCAAAAGTAACTTAAGGATTTCCTCCAATTTTTGAAAGGCCTCTTGAAAAGAGCTACCTGTACTCAGCAAGTCATCTAGATACGGAATTGCTAGATCGAACCGTCTATTACCAAGCGCCTTATTGATCATATTTTGAAACACCGCTGGGGCATTTACAAGACCAAACGGCATTCGTGTGTATTCATAATGGCCGTCTGGTGTTATAAATGCCGTCAAGTGTTGAGAAGACTCGTCTACCGGTATCTGATAGTAGCCGGATGCCAAATCCAGACTAGTAAAGTAGGTTTTGCCAGATAGTCGGTCTAGTTGATCATCAATGACTGGCATCGGATAGCTATCTTTAACCGTCTTTTTATTCAGTGCCCTGTAGTCAACGCAAAGCCTATACTCATTGTTCTTTTTACGTACAAGAACTATGGGGCTTGCATAAGCGGAGTGAGATTCCTTAATTATGTTATTCGCAAGCAATTCTCCTACCATCCCTCTTACTATTTCACGTTCAGTATAAGGAAGTCTATATGGTTTGTATGTTACCGGTGTATCATCATTTAAGCGAATCGTCATTTTTGCAACATTTGTTACGCCAAGTTCTTGCATATCAAATGCGAAACAATTTCGGTAACGATTAAGAAGCAAAAGTAATTCTTGTTTTTGCTCTTCAGATACTTTAGGGCCGACGTTCAACATGTCCATCGTAATTGGATCCTTTGCGATATCAGTTGTTACTGATAAGTCACTTTTTGATATAGAGGTAACATAAGTGTTGAGAGAATCTGTTTTCAAGCTTTCCATTGTAGGTAGTTTTATTGCACGTGCGAGAACCTTATTCTCGGTAATATTCAAAGGTGTGTCGGAAAAATTAACTATGATAACACATCCTTTCCCCTCTGTAAACTCATACAATCCTTGCAAGATACAGTATTCACTGCCCGGTTTTAAACACGTGTACCCCGAAACATATAAAAGACCCGAGTAATCATTTTCTTTAACTGTAGCAATAATCTTTCCCAGTCCTTTTACAGAAGTATTTATACTATTCAGTAATGTTACACGATTATTTTTTGTATCATCGCAATAGAGCGTTAATTGTGAGCTTGTTTTATAGACTTTAACTTTAGGTAATTCCGTCAAGGATTGTCCTATCAAAACATCAGTACTTAAAAGAGCATCGCTTACTACATATGCATCGACATCTGCTATCACAGAATCTACTTCTATCGTTACCGCTACGCGCCCAAGCGGTATAACGCTGCCCAACCCGAATCCGTTTATGACGGGTAGACCTGTCTTATCCAATACCATATTACAATCTTCAGCAACCCTACATTTTATAAGTGTGCATTGACTACCGAAATCAACATAACTAGATCGAGGTGTACCATTTAACAATACTTGTTTAAAATATTTACCATTTTGTGAGTCCTGTTGGGTTATTTGTAAAACTTGTTTATTGGATCCTTTCTCTTCGATCGGGTTGCGATTGCTTGAGTTGGATTCTCTTTGTTGTTGCTTAAGAGTTCCAGACTGCTGACAATCTTTGCCCTCGTGACCAATTCGAGAACATTTATCGCATTTGAGTATCGGCTTCGTGCAAGCTTGTACAGTGTGGCCAACTTCAGAACAGTTAAAACAACGAACAGGTCTAAATTTATTATGATTTCCAGTATTAGAGTTGTATTTTGATACAACATTAATGCGATTGCTATTATTGTCTCTCCAATCATTACTACTGAATCTGCCACCCAGTACAGGCTTCCGGATATGACTTATCTTTTTAGATATACGTCGCAAGTATGAGAGTAATTGTGAAGGTCGCTTTATGCTTAACCCCTGCGCATTGAGTCTTACATTATTGTCGAAAATTCCATTAATAACACAATCAACAGCATTTCGGCCCTTAATTCCGCACATTTTGACAAGCCTTATCTTATCATGGTAATACTCTTCGAGTGATTCATCTCTTCTGCTCTTTCTGTCAAGCATTTCGTATAGGCGGTCAGCGTAGTTCCGATCGTCGGGAAAAGTTTTTAATATCCTACGCTGCCATTGGCGCCAACTTAATTTTACGGAACTCCGGCCTTGATACCATTTTCTGGCATAACCAGACAATTTTGGGATGGCATGGTAAATAATTTGTTTTTCGTTCCATCCGTAAATAGCAGCCGTGTCATTAACCTTTCGAATCCAATCTATTGCTGTTTGTGAATTAGCATCGGGGTCAAACTCCGGTATAACATTGTGCGCACCTTCGAATGTGCTACTTTTATTGTTTATTAATTTGGCTAATTTTAAAAGGAAGTCCTCTCCTCGCTCATGATTTTCAGATGGGTCTGCCCTCCTTCGCTTTGAAGGAGGCGATTGATTAGACGTATTCTGAGTATTTAAACGCTTTCTTTTACGAGATCTAATTCGTCTATCCACCTCATCACTAGAGGTTCCATCGTCCGAAGAACTACATGAGCTCAAAGTATCTAAGCTCAGTGACGTAGCGGTAGAAGAGTGCGACCGTCTCCGGTGAACACGTCGGCGGCGATCGTGACGCCTGGTTCGTCTCTCCATGTCTGAGTCTTCTTCTGATGAACTAGTCGAGACACCCAAGCTCCTTTGTGAAATATCGTTGCGACGAGGACGCTCTCTAGAAGTATGCCGTTTTCGTGACCTAGTCATCCTTGTTATGGATCGCCTACACGTTCCAGCAGTGCGGCTGGCGCTTCGTGGTGTCCTGTCATTTCTACCAGCAACGTCAAGAGGCGGAGTGTACGACCTTTCCGCCATTGCTCAGGCAATATGTTTAAGTGGATAATTTGTGGAAACTATCAGGTGAGTATAGGAAGTAAGAATGTAAGTAGGGAAAATAAAACAGACAAAAATAAAAATTAATCAAAAGAAATTAACAATTAACAAAATTATTTCTTTAAAAAAAATGTAAATTGGTTAATAATTAATTGAAGACGAATTTATAATTTCTACAAAATATTAAATTAAATTTCAATTTCAATTTAAACACCACACACTAATATCCCGCACCACCCGGACATGAAGGTCGCAGTTGCAGGCGACAACACAAATAGACATCACGTTTATCCAAATAACTGTCTACCCCGGCCGGGAATCAAACCCTCAGGCTTCAGAGCCGACAACGTCTCAATACTAACGTAATTGTCGTGTTATTATACATCTCGTTAGTATCGAGTACTGAAACTATGTAAAAAAAATTGTTCATACATTCTAGGAAACTACTAGACCTTAATATGGTTGTATTTTGTTCATAAATCTATGTTCGTCAATCCTATCTATTATAATATTATACCGCCACGTAACCGCGCAACTACGTATCTATCGACGCAAAAACACTACGTACCTATCTACCGAAACATCGCTCATATTGCCCGTAATTTTGTGTCAAACAAGGCATTATCAAATAAAATAAAATACTAATGCGGGAATTCAAACGGGAATATAACAGGCAACTCTCATCATGTGGGTATCTAAAAAATACTATCACTTAATTTTATCATTGCATAAATTTCTGACACATACTTTTCGCAATAGTAGGTACCGTGGTAATATATCATTTTTCGTAATAAAGTAAGAATTATATATCATATTAACTTTAAACAAACCATTATTCAATCCGTGATAATTTAGGTAGAATTTAGTTCAAGTAACAAGTAAACTCATACATACCAATGGGCTTTTTCCAACGTTCTTACCACTTCTGATATAAACGAATTCACTTCAGGACTCCAAAGAATACTCAAATTACTTTTGAACTGTTTATTAACACATAAACTTTCTTTACAAAAATCACACTCTTTATTCGACACCATCTACCGTCGCTCTGTCCATGACACACACCAACGTCAACCATTGACAATTCAAATGTCACCTGTCATCTTTATATTGCCAGATGATTAAATTACAAAATTATATATTGAATTTATTTATATTACTTTTAAATAATATTTAAATAATTATAATATAATCAATTTATATTTTACAATTTTCCAACTTTGCTTTTAAGAAAAGGTGAATAATTTGAATCGCTAACAGTCGGCCGTCCTGTAACAGAAATGTCCCTATTTCTGAACCCTCGGCCTTCCTACTGAGGGTAATGGCCTCATACCCTACCCGTATATAATTGATCTATGTAATGAATTAAATAAATACATTCAGATTGTAGCATAGTAAACTATTCGATTGAAATAAAATTACATCACAAGTACCATTATATATAGATAATAAATCAAGATTATACATTGTAACCAAACAAACTGAACTATATTTTAAATCACACTTCATTTTTGTATAACACATGAATCACAATATCATTTTTTTTTATTGAAGTAATACGTAAAGCTTTACTCAATTTCATAAACATTTAGTTCATAAATAAACTGTTTTCCATTATATCAAATCTCACATCATCTCTTGCAAATGTTCATAATTTTATTAATCTTATACACCATTTCCACATTTGTATCACATTCTGTCAATTTTGTAGCACTGTAAATGACTACCGTTTGTCACCCTCGGAACACGGTCTGTCTTATACAACAAATCTGATCAACTACCGTTTGTCACCCTCGGAACACGGCCTGTTGATTATATAACATTCGAAACTACCGTTTGTCGGTATGGGAACACGGCCTGTTTCCACAATCATCAGATAACTACCGTTTGTCACCATCCGAACACGGCCTGTTTTAACTCATAGATAAACTACCGTTTGTCACCATCGGAACACGGCCTGTTTTAGAACTCATAGGGAAACTACCGTTTGTCACCATCGGAACACGGCCTGTTTCGTAATTCATCGCAGCTTTCAACTCGTCATCTTGTAAGCTGTACTAAACAGAGACTTCCTCTTTTTTTCAAATATTTATTCAGTCCAGTTTACCATCAGATTCAAGCCAGCCTTATTTCCCGTTTCACCATCTTATTACTTTCCACCTAAGCTGTAACGGAAGGGAATAGGATAAAGGGATATAGGGAATTCATAATGTTATAGAACCAACACGATCATACCCGTGCTGTTTCTTAAAATTACTTAGTAAACCATATTAATTTAATCGCTACTACTATTGCCAGAGCTTTCTTCACTTGCTGGTGGGGAAGTATGAAAAGTGATCCAGGGCTTAAGATGATCCGCTGGATACACGTTTTTATAGCTCTTTTGAGAGTGACCTTCGATACTCGACACCTCATATCTGTCGTGGTCTAAAACAGACGATATTTTAAATGGTCCGCGGAATCTAGGTGCTAGTTTCTTACTCTTCCCTTTCTCTGGATTATAATTAGGAATCATAACTAAGTCTCCTTCTTTGAAAAATTTTGTAGGGCCACGTGTTTTATCGTACGCCTCTTTCATTCTGTTTTGTGTTTCTTCAATATTTTCTCTTACCGTCTCTCGTATCTCTTCACGTGTATCTGATTCAAGTGTTCTTTTTAGGATATTCTCTGATTGTCCAACAGTTCTTCGACCAAAAACGACCTCTGCTGGTGACTTACCGATACCTTTGTTTAAGGTATTGTTTAGACTCCATTGAAGTTTTTGTACATTGAGGTCCCAGTCCCTTTCATCGAGACCATGATTCATTGCTGCCAACGAGTTCAGGATAGTTCGATTATACCGCTCAATTTGACCATTCGCTCGCGGTGTCGCAACTGCATTAAGTACATGCTTGACTCCCAACGACTCCAAAAACATCCTGAACTCATTGGAAGTGAAACTTGTTCCTCGGTCCGAGATAATAACCTTAGGACATCCAAAGTCAGAAAATATTTCCTGGAGAACTTTAATAGTTGTTTTTGACTTGGTATTTCTAACAGCCTTCACGAATATAAACTTACTAAATCCATCGATTACACCTAATATATATGTATTGCCCCTCTTACTTTTAATAAAAGGCCCTAAGTGATCTATATGAACGGTGTGGAATATTGTTGCAATTTTCGGAATTGGGTGTAAATAGCCCGTTTTCTTCCCGCACACTTCCTTGTTATAGGCACAGTTTATACAAGATGCAACATACTTCTTTATAAAGCGTTTCATCTTAGGGAACCAATAGTCAGCGCTTATTTTTTCTAGTGTTTTTTCCACAGAAAAATGTCCTGCTTCGTCATGATTGATTTGACAAATGCGCCACCGTGCACCACTAGGTACCACCCACTTTAGTTTTCGCCCCACACGTCTATAGAGCCGATCATCTTGAAGAACATAATTATTTTTAAAATCTTTAAAGTCATCCTCGGCTGTATTCAAAATTGATGATGACATTTGCTGTCAAAATCGATAACACGGCTCCTCATTATATTTTGCTTTTATAAATATCTAAAGTGAATTATTTGCACAACAATAGTGTTAAAATTTTGTCTTAGTGGATGATAAAGCTGTAAAAGTGTTATACAGTGTTTATTGTTCGTCAAAACGAGTAAATAAGTGATTATTTGTCAACGTACGTTAGCAGTGTACTTTTAAAAATTTTGGTTATTTTAGTTGAGTAAATTTTCACCATTTGGATATTTTACGTGTTTTGTGCTTAAATAAACCAATAACGTTACAAAACACTGTGTTAAATAATTTTACTTCTCACAAATTATTTTATACGAAGTTTAATAAACGTCAATTGAAAGTAGTGATTAACGTGGGTAGCGTTAAAATCCCGTGAAGGTAGTTTTTTGTTTTTAATAACTGATAAGATAAGATAACAAACAAGTGGGTAAACGAGGAGTCGTGGAATCAATTGTCATTGTTATAAAACATTTGATATTGCTTTTTCATATTAAGTTTGCTTTTATTCTCTCTGTTCATTTACTTACATAATACTAATATCACACAGAGAGAAAGGGAAATAAATTTATATGACAGAAATTTATCTATTTACCTTTATATACCTTTATTGACAAGTAATTTCATACTTTTACCTTCTTACTATGTAAGTATTCCTTAAAATAACTATTTAAAAGTTCAATATATAACTAATTTTCTTTTATTTTGATCAGTGCTCTTAGTTGGTTTAAATTTTAGACTCATTGAGTGATTGCTATTCCTTTTTTATTTATGATAAATTCCGTTCTTTTTTTTTTACAAGAAAAAGAATAGGGAATTACATTTTATTGGGCTTTGCATTGTTTGTCGCTCCCTTCTGTCAAGTTATATTGATACAAGTGGAGTGGAAAGCAGTGGGAATACATCCAATAGCTTCATTGTTTCTTTTACATAATATCATTGAAAGTATCTGTTTATGTCTGTATTTATGTATATTTTTTAACTGATTAACGATATATATATATATAATAACAAGTGATATAAATAATACTACAATCTATTTACTAACCACTAACTGCATTGCAATAATTAAACAAAGTTTTGACTTTTGCTTGTCAAACTATATATTTGTTTGAATCTTAGATTTACAAAGACTTAATACTTATTTTAGTCCTTATCTATTGTTTCCACAAAAAGGCAAAGTAAGATATTTTGTGTATTGCTTATGTAATACAAATTGTAACTTGAAATTACACTGCTACTTGTTGTGTTTAGTTTTGCCAGTCAGCTAGTAGTATAATAATGAACACTCGCAGTGTGACAGTTCGCCAGCTGGAGAGCCAACTCCAGCTCGCGCTGCAACAACTAAGCGAGTCCAAGAAGCAGTGTGATCAACTATTAAGAGAAAGGGAAGATAACGAAATTGAAACACTAAATGTAATTAATAGATATAATAACATAAAAACTGAAATGTCTGAACTGCACACGAAATTCTTGGAGATTCGTGAGGAACGTGACCGCTTTAAGCGACAATCCAAGGATTTTGATAGTTGCTATGATGAGTATGACAGCAACCTTAAAGTTATATCCTTGTTGCGTTCTCAACTCGCTAGTGCCCAAGAACGTATTGACCAACTTGAGCAAAATACGATAAGCGATAATTCACGTAATACTCAAAATTTATTCAAGGAACTAGTCTGTGCTACTTCATCCTCATGTACTTCATCCTCATCCGTTAATTTTTCCCAGGCAGTCACCATTGACTTGACCGGTGAAGATTCTTCTTACTGTTCATTGGCACGAGTCAATTGTGGTAGTCGTAATAAGTTAAAAAAATACATAAAGTTGCAAAAATTTATTAAGAAAACAAAAAAAGCTATTAACAAGAATAATGTTTATCAAAATTATAAAATTATGTCTAAGAAATATAAAAACTTAAAAGAGGAATGTAATAAAACTACTACCGAAATCATTGTCAATAGGAGAAGCTATGAAGCAGATATCTCTGACCTCACACAAAAAATAAACCTCCTTCATAAATCACTTGAGGATATGACCACCAAGTACTGTAACGCCCAACAGGAAATTAATGAAAACGTCCGGGCCATGGATGAGGTCTTGCAGTTGTCTAAATATAATGAAGATCGTTTTATATCCTTAGTGAATAACATGAATTTAGATACTATTGCAAGGTCCTCTTCGAGGTCGGTTTCTCCTGTCAACGGTCAGAGAAGCAGCTTAATAGCTTCAAAACCAGTGCCTAGCAATAAAATATTAATGTTCAGTGATGAACTAGGCAAAAATATGGGTACAAAACTTTTTAACAATACTGGCAAAGTTGTATGTAACTTTAGCATGCCTGGGGCTACTATTGTGGAAGTAATGGATAAGGCACTCAACGGTACGTATGACCACGATTCTACAATTGTTATTCTTTGTGGTAGACGAGGAAATGTTAAACAAAAACAATTTAACACTTTCCTAGAGAAATTAGCAAAATTGAATGTAAATAAAATAATACTTTTCACATTACCTTACATTAAGAATAGTATTCAAGAGAACAATTTAACGTACAAAATAAATCTACTTATGTATAATTCTATTTCCAATAATAATCTGACATTATGTAATAATGACATTTATAATTACAATAAATTTAATTTAGTTGACATTAATAATTTATTTAAAAATAAATTTACAATGACATATGATAGATTTATTCTATCAAAATATTTTTTTGATCAGGTAGCATACCAGCTATCTAAAATTCTATACACTGACTCTGCTAATTATTTAGCTATGAAGACAACTGCTTCTATTGAGCAGTATAACGTTATATCTCACAGTAGTGATACTTGTAGTACTACTACTAGATCAGATTTGGTTCATCCAACCAATTATTTAAATTAATTCATCAGACAACAGAAGCTCTTGCCTCTAGCTACAGTTCAAAATGTAAAAGAGACTTATCGAGTAAGTTAGAAGTAGTAATAAAAAATAAATGTTTAAACTTGGTGCATCAAAACATTCAAGGTATTTCTGCTAAGGAACTTGAATTAGATTTATTTTTAAATCATTTATGCGTTAATGTTATGTGTGTCACTGAACATTGGCTTAAAGACTGCCAAATTGTTTGTTCTAACTTTGATAAGCACCAAGTTGGCAGTTCGTTCAGCAGGAAGACAGCAATTCGTGGTGGCTCTTTAATACTAGTGGACAAAAGCTTGAAATTCAAGGAACGTAAAGATATAGTGAGCCTTTCCATTGAACGAACTATAGAGATAGCCTGTGTAGAGATACCTAACTATATTATTGTTTGTATTTATAGGCCTCCAAATTCAGTGTATGATTTATTTGAATCAATTCTTGAAAGAATGTTAATTAAAATATGTGATAAAAACGAAAAGAACATTATAATTTGTGGTGATTTTAATATTAATTTACTTGAGAACTCTTCTCTTTCTACAAAATTTTTATCATTAATGAAGTGTTATAATCTTACTAACCTGTTCTTAGAACCAACGAGAATTACAGATACCACTTCTACTTGTATCGATAACATTTTTACTGATGGCATACCGGCCCATTCTTTTATTATTAATCATTTGTCTTCGGACCATAGCGGTCAGCTAGTGAGTTTTAACCACAAATTAGATACGCAGGTTAGTAAGACAAAAGTGGCTATTCCAGTAAATGAAAAACGTTTGGAAAGATTTAGAAATAACATTGTTAATAGTAATCTGCACATCCCAGACTCTAATAATGTAGATAAACAATATCAGACCTTGTGTACGCTTATCAATAAGGAATATAATCATGTATTTAAACCGAAAAAAGTCTTTCCAAAGAATTGTAAATCTTTTAGTGATTGGGCGACGTTAGGAATTCATAAAAGTAGACAAAGATTATATGAACTGTATCAGGAGAGGACATATAATCGCAGCGAGTCATTTTGTGACCACGTTAGAAACTATTCAAAATTATTTAAGAAAGTATGTATCGCCGCTAAATCATTGCACATCAGTGACCGTATTAAATTCAGTAATAATAAAATTAAAACTACTTGGGATGTCATTAATGCCGAAACTGGAAGAGTAAAGGAATATAACCACGACTACAGGCTTATTATTGATAATACTCCGGTAGAGACAGACAGTCTTATAGCAGCAGCTTTCGAGAAGTACTTTGCTGACATTCCAGTTTCGACAACCAAGTCACTTAGGTCTTCTCCTGACGTCGCCAGTATAATGCTTATGGAAAATGTAAGCGCATGCAAAAGTTTCTTCAGGTTCCGACCCATAGACGCCATAGATATTGTTAATGTATTTAAGACCATAGATATTAAGAATTCGAAAGACTTATCAGGGATGTCCGTGAGGATTTTAAAGTCCATTATTGACATAATTGCGCCCCACCTAGCTGTAATTTTCAATAACTGTGTAAAGAGTGGTGATTTTCCTGATTTAATGAAACACAGTAAAGTGATTCCTTTGTTTAAATCGGGCAGTACTTCAGACCCTTCCAATTATAGACCCATCTCTGTACTACCAACCTGTAGTAAAATATTTGAGAAAATTATATTAAATCAACTATTGGATCACTTTACTCGATATAACCTTTTACATAAAAATCAATTTGGTTTCATTAAAGGTCGTTCTACAACCGATGCGTGCGTACAGCTTTTTAACGTCATCATCGATGCTTGGGAGGGGTCTCAGGATGCTCTAGGTGTGTTTTGTGACTTGTCCAAAGCATTTGATTGTGTTCAGCATGAGACCTTGATCAGGAAACTTAACCACTATGGCATTAAAGACACCGCGCTTCGACTTCTGGTTTCTTATTTGAGCAATAGAACACAGAGAGTTGAAGTCAACGGTGTTAGGTCCTGTGGGTCGGCTGTACAGATGGGGGTCCCTCAAGGTTCAATTTTGGGCCCTTTCTTATTTCTAGTATACATTAACGATCTACCTTATATGGTGGAGAATGGCCAAGAGATTGTATTGTTTGCGGATGATACTTCTTTAATTTTTAAAATTGAAAGACAAAAATCCAATTATGACGACGTGAACAATGCTCTCTCTAAAGTAGTGAACTGGTTCAATGCAAATAACTTAGTACTTAACAGTAAAAAGACAAATTGTATAAAATTTTGTATGCCAAATGTTAGACAAGTTGATGTAAAACCTAAACTAAATGAAGAAGAACTGGATCTAATTGGCACAGCACGTTTTCTTGGACTCACTATAGATTTTAAATTACAATGGGGACCCCACATCTCAAAGTTGGCGAATAGGCTCAGTTCTGCTGTCTATGCAGTTAAAAAGATACGCTCCTTAACAAATGTTGAAACAGCAAGATTAGTTTATTTTAGCTATTTTCATAGTTTAATGTCATATGGAATCTTGCTGTGGGGGAATGCGGCAAACATAGACACAATCTTCATTTTGCAGAAGAGGGCCATTCGTGCAATCTATAACTTGAAGAGTCGAGAATCTTTAAGAGATAAATTTAAAGAAATTGGGATTCTCACTTTTGCATCGCAATATATCTATGAAAATATAATGTATGTACACAAAAATAAAGATAAGTTCAAAACCTTTAATGATCTACATAGTCAAAATTGTGTCAATACTAGGAATGGCCACAAACTCGCATTCCCTAAATGTAGGCTTCACAAAAAAAGTCATTCATTTATTGGAATGTCTGTTAGAATATATAACAAAATTCCTGAAAAAGTTCTCTCCCTACCTTTTCTTAGATTTAAAAAGTTTGTCAAACAAGTCCTAAGTCGCAAAGG
>DWOL01000012.1:0-12996 GCA_018251035.1 Camptopleura auxo | reverse complement strand
ATCCAAGAGTGCTCGAAAACGGTGGTCGGAGTCCAGAGGTAGCCATGATGATCTTCTTGGAAAAGGTTTCGTAACTTCTATTGTATCGAGAGAATTGATTGAGCAATAGTGTTAGGGCTGTACAACATAAGGGTGTAAGGGCTGCATAACACCTCCCCCCGAAGATCAGCAACTATTTGCCGACGTCTAGCGCAAATATTGCTGCATTTCTGTCTTTTTGCGCTGCTGTAGACTGACAATCAGTTGTAGTTGAGCATGGTTGAAGTGAAATCTCAATATTAGAATTCCGTAGATCTTCTGATTTAGAATTCCGACGATAATGCAGAAAGTATACAATCATCATTGCGATTATCATTGGTAAAACAAAGGCATACAAAGGTATTGTTGTATGGTAAGTGCTGATTGATTCGATGTCATTCGGTTTTACAGGAATTTCCATTGTGATTTGATTTTGAAGGTGATGCAACTTATTCAAATCAATTGCAGTTACGTTGAAATGAGTTTTATGATTCATCGAAGAAGACAATGCCTTCAATTCTGACTGTGAGAAGGTAAGTATTTCGAAATTTTCTCCACGAACTTTGTCGTTGACATTGGTGATTGTGAATTCCGGTGTTTTTATGCTGCATGTTCTAGGTATCGTCACTAGAAAACTTCCTTCCAAAATCTGATGTCGTTCTTGTCCACATAGAGTCTGTACTTTCGTAGGTTGCTGAAGAGATATTATGTAATGCTGGTTATCAAGCTCCATTAGAGCCTCCTTAGACAGAGAAATAGGCGTGGGTTTACACGTTTCATCTATTTCCTGTGAATTGATTAATTTAAAGATGCAATCCGCATGCGTTTTCGTTTCATAGCTCGTTTGCTGCTTACAAATGTATACGTTGTCTATCTTCGGGCATTCAGCCTCCATGTATGCAAATTCCTTAGAACTGATTGCTATGTATGGGGATGAAGGAATTAATACTTCATGGTTTTTATTAGGAACTGGACATAAATGGTAAAGATTATAGGATAATTTGGTTACTATAGGAAATTTGAGCACAATAACTAATTTATTATCTACGAAATAACATCCTAAATTAATTAAATTATAATAATGTCTTATATCGGACAAATTAATAATTTCATCTTTGCTATAAAGAGTTGTCAATTTTTTTATCATGTCATTTATATTATTTAAACTTAAAATTGAATGATGTACGGTGTTCGTACGACTAAATGCTACTATATTTTCTAATCTATCTATCTCTAAAATTAAATCCTGAATATTTTCAGTAATTAAGAATAACACTTGCGATAAGTGCGCATAACCCATTACTAGTTCATTACTATTACTATTTGTATTCATATAATAAGAAAGAGCTTTCTCTAATTTAATTTGATTATTAGTAAGATTATTCAATAACTCTGTCTGATGGAAAGTCATCTGCTTGTACAAACTAATATGCTTATTTAAATTATTAGACAAATCTACGTCATTTTTCTGTAACACGTGAAAAAGTTCCTCATATCTCAAGGCATCATTATGGTCAAGATTACCTGTTATACTTTTTATAAAAGAACCCAAAGGATTTAATAAACCTCGTTTTACTCTTTTTGGTCTAAGCGTATCTAGTTGAGACTTTAATTTTACAATTTTATCACATAAGTGTATGATTTGACTTTTAAACAATGCAAAATACCTGTTGGTTGAATTAATAGTCAAATGAGTCAGTTGCGTTTGCGTAAAGTCGATTTGTCGTTGAATTAAATTAAGGTCATAATCTTGTAAAAAGGTATGATAATGAGATATAATCTTAGTAAGTCCAAGTTTAAAAGGAAGTATGCCAGGTCCGTCATTCAGGCTGTCAAATATGATGTCCTGTGCTTGGGCCAGGCTCGTCAGGGTTAAAAGGCACCTGTAACAAGTCAAATTCTTTATTCTTTCGTTTCCGTTTTAACCTATTTTTAGCTATGGGGCCACGTTTTTTCGAAGTGTAGATATGTACAGGTAAGTTAGATAATACTTTGTCATGTGTAAATCGGGGTGCAAGCTTTTTCCTTTCAGCTTGAGGGTTTTTTATATATATTTCTTGTCCTTGCTCGTAATCTACTTGAGGTTCTCTTTGTGAGTTTCTTTGTAACATGAGTGCATTATGGTCTGTCTCTGAGGTGTCATGTATGATTTTATAAACGATTTCCATTCTTTTTCGATGGTCTATTATATACTGTTGCATGAGTCGTTCAGTCAAATTTAAGTCAGTAGGGTCGCGTGGGTCGAAATGACCTGATATTAAGTCAAACGGCCTGCATTTTGTTAGGCTGTGAACTGAACTATTATAGGCTATCAAAGCATATGACATAAGATTACGTGTGGGTTCATTTTTATGTTGCAATTTTAATAACCTAAGATGTTCCAGGATAGTACTATGTAAACGTTCAACCATTCCATTTTCATTAGGCGCGTGAGCTGCCGTGATATGATGGTGTATATTATGTAATTTTAAAAATTCTTCGAATACTTGGTTATTAAATTCCGTTCCTCTGTCAGTAGTTAAATTTAATGGGAATCCATGGTGAGTACACAAGGTCATGAAAGCTTTAAGTATATTAGGGGCTGTGCAATCTGATATCTGATATGCTTGAGAGTATTTGGAAAATGCGTCTATAATAGTAAGGTATTTTTCATGGTCAATGGTTAATATATCTGCGTGAACAGTTTCAAATGGTCTGCTAGCGATCGGCACAATTCTGAACTCTGGGCGAATTGGATTACGATCGTATTTTGCTTGTCCACATATGGTACAGGTATTAATAAATTTTGTTACAGATTCTTTTAATTTGGGCCAAAAATAACGATGATATAGAGACAAGTAGGTTTCATTTATTCCACGATGATTAGTTTTTCCTTCGTGGTACTTTCGAATGATGTCCTGTTGTATTAAATAATCTGTTACATTTTCTAATTCGTGCTTAACTAAAACTAACTTCATAGATGAATTTTTAAAATATCTTTGTAGGATGGGTATAATACTAGTCATTTTTTCAGGTGGATTAACAAGAATGCCTGTTTTTATTCTAGGATTGACGAATTTCTTTATCATTTCTACCAATTCTTGCTCAAAATTATCTGCTGAAATATCAATAATTATTTTTTGATACGTGTCAAAGGGTGTGACTAATTTTGGTTTGCGGTTCGATGGACGTTCACATATGTTAAAAATTAATTGTTTACGAAACTTATTTAAAGGGTCATCTACAATAGGTATTGCAAGAATGGGATCCTCTCTACTAGTATGAATTGTATCACCATTTTCGCTTAGTGGTTGGTCAAGTATTAAATCGTTTTGAAAAGGTGGTGTTCCTGTGTTATCCGGAATAAATAATGGTATTAAATCTGAGTGTGCTGTTAATGTAGAAGATGGGCTACGTAGTGGGTTTATGGTGGGTGCAGTATCAGTCGATGATTGGCTGATAAAAGGCCTGTCATCAGGTGCAGTAATAGTTGATGATGATGATGAAATATTAACCACAATAGAGTTTAAATCTTCATTATGAATTTCGATTTTTGATAGGGCATCAGCGTTTGTATTATTTTTACCTTTTTTATATATAACACTGAAGTCATATTCCGCTAATTTCAATTTCCATCTTGTAAGCCGCGAATTAGATTCTTTAAGGTTCATCAACCATTGCAACGGTTTATGATCGGTAATAATTTTAAATTTTCTACCATATAAATATGCTCTAAAATATTTCGTTGCCCATACAATTGCTAATAATTCTTTTTCAATGGTCGAATAATTAACCTCACTGTCATTAAGAGTTCTTGATGCGTAAGCTATTGGTCGGTCATTACCAATTGGTCCCTGTGATAAAACTGCTCCTAGGGCAAAGTTCGATGCGTCAGTAGTCAAGTTAAAATCCTTTGTAAAGTCAGGGTATTGTAATATCGGGTCGTTCATGTTCTTCTTACAATGTTCAAAACAGTTAACGTACTCTTTGGAAAGGGTGATTTTAGAACCTTTTTTTAAACAATTAGTCAGTGGTTTAGTCAGTCGTGCAAAATCTGGTATAAATCGCCTATAATATCCAAGGAGACCTAAAAATCCTTTTATTTGTTTAGTAGTTCTAGGAATGGGATACTTTAAAATAGCGTTTATCTTATCAGGGTTAGGTTTTACTCCCTCGGGTGTTATTATATGACCTAAGTACGGGGTTTCTCGCTTCATAAATTCAGATTTGTCCATCTGTATTTTGAAGTTTGATTCGCGAAGACGGTCAAAGATTTTACGTAAATTGACTATGTGCTCTTGTAATGATGTAGAAAATACCAATATGTCATCTAGATAAACTACGCAAATAACGTTTTGCAAACCCTGTAATACATTGTCCATAACTCTCTGAAACGTGGAAGGGGCATTTTTGAGACCCATAGGCATTCTCAAAAATTCAAAATGTCCGGGGGCAAAGTCTACATTAAAAGCTGTCTTATGAATATCATCTGGGTGGGTTTCTACTTGAAAAAATCCGCTGGCAAGATCAAGGGTAGTGAAATATTGACATTTACCTAGTTTGTCTAAGATGTCGGCTATGTTAGGGATTGGGTACTTGTCATTAATAGTCTTTTCGTTCAGTTTTCGAAAGTCGACAACAAGTCTCCATTTCGTTTTTCCAGAAGCATCCTGTTTTTTGGGCACAATCCAGATGGGTGCACTCCAAGCTGACGTGGAAGGCCTAATAATACCTTGTTCAAGCATTTTTTTTATCTGTGAATGCACTTCATTTCTATGGACATACGGATATCTGTACGTTTTACAATGAACAGGAATTTCGTCAGTAGTTTTAATACGGTGTTTGATTTGATTTGTGAAAGTTAAAGGCTCATCCTCAACATAAAATACATCGGCATATTTTTCACACAAGGCAAATAGATTGGCACTTTCCTCTTTATTTAAATGACTCGTACGCAAGCATGATAAAACTTTTTTCGTTCTTTCCCGGTTTCGATCAAATTTTATTTTAGAATTTTGAAATTTAGGTATTAATTGTTCATTAAATATACTAGCTGAAATTGGTTCAGATAAAGTAAAAATTATATCGTTTTTTGTAGGATTTTCTACCTCTACATATGCCTGACTATCATTTGCAGTTGTTAAGCAATCATTTATGCTACATCCACAAAACATCTGTTGGTCTATTATTATATCACCATTGGTAATATTGGTCGGAATTTGAAGTAAGACGGTAGATTGCGCTGGTATAATGGTTTCCAATAAGTTAACGCTACCTGATTCGTACATATAAATTGGATTTTCTGCAAATTCGGTTTTTAATACGCGTGAACCTAAATCTATTTTCGCTCGCCACTGTTCTAAAAGGTCACATCCAATTAAACCATCAAAATAATTATGGAATTTATACATGAAAAGTTTTATAGGTGTGCTGTCCTGAAACTCGCTAAAGCAAGGGATGTTTATAGAAAAATCATTTTTTGTGGTTGCATGAATATTCGTCACTATAAACGGGTCATAGTTTAATGGTATTGAGGGAAAGTACTTTTCAACTGCATCAGGGCTAATAAATGATTGATTCGCACCTGTATCAATTAATAATTTAAGGGGTGGGTCATTAATGTTAATATATGGAAGCTGTCTTTTATTCTGAATATTTAATTCTATTTTGGGGCATTCGAATCTATAACCTGGGGAAAATTTTGCTCTAAGTCATTATCCAGACCACACTGATTAGTTATTATATTATTAACACTATCATTATTATTCGCTACCAGATGTCGGTAGCGAATAATAATGATAATGATAATTTTCGGGGGTAGGTGTCAATAAATGAAACATCATTTAGTCGATGCCTTAATGTTTTAATTTAAATTAAATAATATATACAGGAAATCAATAAGTTTTTTCTACAAATTTATCTATTTACGGAAGTTTAATTTAACGATATTATTATTTTTAATGTAGTGTAGTCGTTTTACTTTACCTGCACCACCCCAACATCCTCAAAACTTTCAACAGTGCAAAATCACAAGCATAAAATTTCACATCGAGCTCTTATACGAGTGTACTTCACTACATCACATTATGGTCAACATAGCAGAACTGGAAGCTAGCTGGAGTTTACAGATGGCGGACTTCAAGAAACGCCTTGATGCTGCGTCGACTCCTTCCAATCCAACTATGGTGCAGCTAGCGGATGAATTCCGTGCCTTTCAGGAATGTGTTCGTGGGATGTTCACATTGCTTCACCAACAAGCTCGTGACTGCATAAAAATGGTCGATTCCTTAGATATGCGTCAGCGGCAAAAGATTTTGCTATTCAATGGTGTTGCTGAAAACCCCGATGAGGACATCAAACTTGAGGTGCTGAATGTTATACATAATCAGTTAGGCATCTCGCATGTCACCAGTGATGATGTAAAACGTTGCCATCGCCTTGGGTCTCCAGAGTCAGAACGTGCAAGAACTATACTTGTGCACTTCCACTACCATCATATAAAGGCAGAAGTATGGAAATCCAAAGCCAAGTTAAAAGGGTCTAGAATCACTCTCACTGAATTTCTCACTAAAATAAGACAAACAGTACACAAGAAGGCCCGGAGACATTTTGGAATGAGGAACGTCTGGACTCTCGATGGAGTTATTCATATTAAAGTGCCCAGTGGTCGTGTAAAAATAACTTCAGAGGACGAACTCGACGGTTTGATCTCCAAGTTCCCTGATATAACTTCTGCGGTACCAGGATCGGTTTCCACCGATGTGCCATTGCCTGAGGATCGTCATCGTGAACCTCGCTCTAAGCCGACAGCTCCTGCTGGTCAGGGAGGCGACTTAAAGAGGTCGAAACGCCCAGCCTCAAAGAAATAACTGTTTATTTACAACTTTTTGTGCATGTTACAGTGCTACGCCGTAAATTAGTATAATTAGATATCGCAACTTGTATCCTTATTTGCAATGTTTATATTATGTCACACAATTTGTTTTATGTAGGTAGTTAAATAATATTAGTTAATTCAAATGTCAGAATATTTTTCCTCTTGTCGTTTGTCTTTGGTTATAATTGTTTATTGACGATCGTGTATGTCCGTTATGTGTAAGTAATTTAACTTTTCAATTTGTTGGCTATGGTATTTACAGTGTGGACTTACATTTAGTGTTTCTTTGGTATAACGTCTGTGTGTCATTTAACGTTGAGAGCGGTAAGATACGATTTTCATAGAATATTGATTTCAAAATTTACTTTACTTATTAGTTTTTAAAAATGTATTTAATTTAATTTTAAAGAACTTATTTTTGTACTGCCTATCATAATAGTGATTAGGTATAAATTTTATAGGTTCGAAAAGTTTTTGTTTCTTTTTTTGTCGTGTTATTATTGTAATTAGTTATCACTCTGCAGTAACCTACCCGAAATACTTCATTTTTTTAAATGTTAAGATAATTAATTATTCATATACGTATATTTTAGTCACGTAATGGAAATTTTAACGTAATGGAAATTTTACATAAACATTATTCTATAACACCCTTTATCGGGGATATTAATGATATTTTTATTTTTTATTGTTTTTTTTTTTTTTTTTGGTAATAAGTGCCTTTTTTCTTATATTTCGGCGTAGCATTTTATTTTATTTTACTTTATTTCCTGTGTTTACTTACATCTTTAGAAGTAATGATAAATTGTACTGTTAGTGTAATCCCATTTTCATGTTAACAGTCAACTGTTGGGATGGTGCATGAAATAAGTGAACTTAGTTAAAGTTTTTTTATATATATATATATTTTTACTATTACTGTTATATATATTGTATTATATATTTATTATATTATTATTATTTACGTATTAATACATTTTATGATGGATGATAATAGTTCATTTTACTCTCTTTCGGATTCAAATAGTTCATACGACTCTTGTGATGATTTTCATGACAATTCAACTTTATTACACGATCAATTAAATACAATATTTGCTACGCAGTGTAAAAACTTTTTAAATATCTGCCACATTAATGCACAAAGTGTGGCGAGTCATTATTCGGAGCTTCTAGTGACTTTCTCTAATAATAATACAATCCATGCAATTTTGATATCGGAAAGCTGGTTAATTCCATCGCTTCTTTCAACTTCATATACAATTCCTGGATTTGTGCTTATCCGTAATGACCGAACAGAAAAAAGGGGTGGTGGAGTAGCGATATATCTGCGAGCATCTATTGCATACAAAATTATTTTAACATCTCCTTCCCGCTACTCTGCGTCACCTGAATTTCTGTTTTTGGAGCTTGATTTTAAAGGGTTAAAGGCAGTTCTAGGGGTAGTGTATTGCCCACCCGGTATTGACTATTTTACTCAACTTGAAAATGCTTTTGACACTATAGGGTCTGGGTATAAACATGTCCTAATAATGGGTGATTTCAACACCGACCTCCTAAAATCTTCTTCACAATCTCTTAAGCTTCAGTCTATCGTTGAGTCTGTCAATTTCTCTATTCTCCCCTCACAGGCAACTCATCATAATATTGACACTGAAGACTCGTGGATAGACTTATTAATAACCGCGTGTCCTGATTTTGTTACTAATCACGGGCAGGTTCCTGCTCCTGGTTTTTCAAAACACGATCTTATCTACTTGTCTTACAAAATAAAGCCTCCAAAATATAAACCTACGATAAAAATAATAAGGAATTATTCTCGAATTAACTTGGATCGTTTGAGGAAAGACGCCGTTGATTTGGACATTATTTCACTTCTAGAACGGGAGTCAACAGTGGATGACAAGATATCATGTCTTAATAATGCTATTCTCACCCTGTATGACACCCATGCACCCTTGCATTCAGTGAGACTGAAGCGGCCACCAGCTCCGTGGATGAACGAGGCTGTTAGAGCGGCAATGGCAAAACGGGATCGAGCTTTTCGTTTATTTAAACGTCACAGAAATGCTCTG
The DNA here is from genome assembly GCA_018251035.1 of Camptopleura auxo. NCBI lineage: Eukaryota > Metazoa > Arthropoda > Insecta > Lepidoptera > Hesperiidae > Camptopleura > Camptopleura auxo. The sequence continues at coordinate 4,047 of DWOL01000012.1, read as the reverse complement.
AATTGGGCTTCGTTCAAGGCTGCAAGGAATCGGTGTAACCAGATCATACGAATAGCTAAACGCCGTTATATCCATAATAGTATTAGTAACTCTTCTCCTACAGATATATGGAAAACTCTTAAGTCTATTGGTGTTTATCAATCTACTGTATCGGACTGTGGATGCCCTTTGCCTTTAGATGACATAAACCAGCATTTTGTCACTATCTCTCCTTTTGACCCCTCAGTCCGCTCAGAAACAATATCATTTATTGACACCATGAAACCTGTAGACATTCCTGTTTTTAAATTTTGCAATATAAGCCCCGATGAAATTAGAAAATTTATATCCTCTATTAAATCCAAGGCTGTGGGATGTGATGGCATTGGCAGGATCATGATAGTAAACATTATTGACTGTCTTTTGCCAGCACTCTCACATGTCATTAATTTTTCATTAATTTCTGGCGAGTTTCCTAATATATGGAAAAGGGCATTTGTGTGTCCTTTACCCAAAGTTTCCCAACCTACGCATCCCAGCCATTATAGACCCATTTCAGTTCTCCCATTCCTTTCTAAACTTCTTGAGGCCTGTGTGTTAAAGCAAATTTCCGCACATATATACAAGCATAACCTACTGTGTTCGTATCAGTCCGGGTTTCGTCCTGGTCACAGCACCAGCACTGCCCTGATAAAAGTCACAGATGATATTCGGCATGGTATGAATAATAGAAAGGTGACAGTGTTGGTGCTCGTCGATTTTTCGAATGCTTTCAACACAGTAGACCACAAAATCCTTCTAGCTATCCTTTCTTGTTTTAATCTGCATCCTGTAGTCAAAGAATGGTTTTCATCTTATCTTCGCGGCCGCCAACAATCTGTCCGTATGGGAGATTTATACTCTCAATGGGTAGATGTTGATACTGGTGTGCCGCAAGGCGGAATATTATCCCCAATTTTGTTTTCTGTGTTTATAAACACTCTTGTCTCATACTTCGACTGTTCGTATCATTTGTATGCTGATGACTTGCAGCTTTACGAGCAGGTTAGCGTCGATGACCTAGAGCACGCATTAAATAAAATCAATAGTGATCTGGAGAAACTAAAAATTTGGTCATCACGTTTCGGAGTATCCGTAAATCCTGCTAAATGTCAAGCCATAGTTATAGGTAGCTCAAGACTAACTACCAAGTTGGACCTTGTTAATTGTTCGCCCATTTATTATAACGGAATTATTATACCTTTAAGCAACACTGTTAAAAACTTAGGCATTTATATGGACAAAACAATGACATGGGGTGAACAGGTAAAAAACATCAGCCGTAGGGTCACTGCCGCTCTTCGGTCTCTTTATCGGACGAAACACTTCCTACCTTTTCGAACGAAATTGATGCTTATAAACACTATTGTCGTGCCCATCATCGACTATGGAGATGTTTGTTACCCTGACCTGAATAAGGAACTTTTAAATAAGCTAGACCGCCTCTTAAATAATTGTATCCGGTATGTTTTCGGTCTTCGCAAGTATGATCACGTTTCTCAGTTTCGCAACCAACTTAATTGGCTTTCTATTCATCAGAGGCGTTGTTCTAGAATTCTTCACTTACTTTATTCGATCTTAAATGATCCTTTTTCTCCTCCTTATCTCAAGGAGAAATTCCATTATCTCTTTGAAACCCATGATAAAGTCCTTCGTTCAACTTCTAATCTTAAAATCGATATTCCCGTGCATAACACTGACTTCTTCCATTTCTCTTTCACCATCCAGGCTTCACTCCTTTGGAACGCCTTGCCCGACCACATTAGAAAAGCACCATCGAAAACCTCATTTAAAAGGCTCGTTCGTCAGCACTATTTGACGTCATGAAAAGTCAACGTCATCCATTATACATACATATTGACATCGTATTGTGTATTGCATATTTGTATATATGTAGTATATTTATATGTAATATATTATATATAGTATACATATATATATATATCTTATATTTATATACATATCTTATTGTATGCATTTTGTCTATATCTAAATATTTATTATTATTATAAATTTTTTTTCCTCGCAATTTTTTTTTGTTTCTTTGTATTATTTTTTTTTTCGCATTTAATTGACGCCCACCTTAATTCTTTCGCCATTCGCAGGGGTTGACTGGTAGAGAATGCCTCTAGGCATTAAGTCCGCCCATTGTAAATTGACAATAAAGCGTAAATAAATAAATAAATAAAGATGTCCTCTGACAGTCGACGGATTCTCATAATTTTGTTCATAGTCACAGTAATAGTCTCTGTCATAAAAATTATCAAGCTCGGTATTATTAATTTCTCTGTAATTATTTAAAGGTAAAAAACGGTCAAATGGTCTATTTGTCTCGTCTCTATTCGCAGTAGGTGGTAAAGTACGTGCACGGGGATGGCTAATGCCACTCATGGGTTGGGCTTGTGTATTCAACGGTCGATGATGCTGAAACTGTGTATTTGACTGTGGATTAAATTGTCGTTGTGGTAAGGGTTGAAATTGTCTGGGTGGGATCTTAAAACCAGTGCTCATATTAGATCTCGGTAGAGCTCTAAATTGCTGTTGTGTTCTTGTCAATCTAGGACCTTCAAATGATTTATTATATGTATTACGATAAATTAAATTATTATGTGGTTGATTATAATTACGCTGAATCGGAAAGTCATTTTTATAGTCAAATCTAAATGGTGTATTAAACTGAGGTGTGAACTTTTGTGAAGAGGGATTCTTGTTCTGCAAATATATTATATTTAATTCTTCCTGCGCAAACTCCAATGCTTTTTCTAGCGTAGGAGGTCTCATACATCTCACACGAGAGCCTAGTGGTTCATGTAATCCTTTGAGGAAAGTTTGTAGAGCTAACTTTTTGTATAATGTCCTTTTAGCCTCTACTGTAGTTGCTATGTCATCGTGCAACTCAACATAAGTCATTATAGTTCCGAGTAAGTTTTGAATTTTTTCATAGAAAAGATGTGGTGTATCGTTTCCTTGACATAACCTAGACAAATCACTATATAAAGATGATTCATCCCTGTGATCAGAGAAACTATTGATTAAAGCGTTACGTATTCCGTTCCAATCCGAAGGTGTGCCATTCGTAGCTAAGGTTCTAGCTGCGGACCCAGTTACTTTATTTAAAATTCCATTAATGACTGCATAATTAGTTAATTCATTTCCCGGTGTTGGATCGACATACGCTAACACTATTTGGTCGCATATATTCAAAAATCGAATTAAAACATTTGAGTTTCCATCAAAGTTTGGTACTAGTCTTAAAGCATTAAAAATTTTGTCAGTTTTGTCGGTCTGCATTGTAGGAATGACTGTGCTAACACTAGGTAATGAATTTTCCGTCATATTTAAAATAAAATTTTCCTCTATGTCTAACAAATCTAAATTACGGTTTTTATCTCTTAAAAGCCTACGTTTATTATCACGAGAACAGGGTGCGATACCCTTGTTGGATCGTGGGAAAAAAATTTTGTCCAATTTTAATATACAAGTTGGAAAGGAAAAACAACAGTTAGGATAAATACAGGATCGCAATCAAGTCACTAGGAAAATTACATAACTTAATTTATAACTCACAGCAACAATTTCATTTCGCTGAATCTGAAGCGTGCCGCTGAGCGATGGTAGTGATGACGATGAGTCTTCAACGCCCTCGCTCCCGTCGATTTTTCCCGCAGTGATGAGTCTTCGACGCCTCGTTCCCGAAGGTTCTTTTTGCAGATAGTCTACGCGCCGACGATCGGACTATCGGAATCGAGTTTTGGATTCTAGTCTAGCTGCTATGGTGTTCGCAACTATCGCGTTACCGACTATCGCGTTTCCGACTACACCAGTTATGGTGCTAAGCGGTACCGACTGCGCCAGTTATGGGTTTTAAGCGGTACCGACTGCGCCAGTTATGGGTTTTAGGCGTCGGAGGAGATTTTAAAAAACTGTTTAAATTCAATAAACTTTTATTCTAAATTAAGATAAAGAAATATACATTTGGATTCTTATACTATGCTAATTCCTACTTTGTTGGCCTCAACTATCAGCGAT
>DWOL01000011.1:0-13163 GCA_018251035.1 Camptopleura auxo | reverse complement strand
CGTCGAATATTGCATATGTGCAAGATCGTCCGTTATCTACGACGCGTCCGTACGAGACTATACATACGGATGCATCGAATGCTCAGGATGGTGATGCAATAAATGACGCAGCGGAGCAATGGATGACTGTTCGGCGACGTAAACAACGGCGCCCTGTAATTCGTGGTACGGGGGACATCGACAGCGACTTAGCTGGGGTTGAAAAAATGCGGATGATCCATGTATGGTCTTTACACCCTAACACATCAGTGGAAAAGGTACAGGCGTATATGGCGAAAAATAATGCATCAGGAGTTCCGTATGCTGTTGAAAAAATTGAACTCAAACATTCATATTATGCTTCGTTTTGCGTCACTGTGCCTGAAAGTTTATTCAAATTTTTCTTGAGTGCAGAGAACTGGCCCCCTAATACTGAATTAATCGAGTGGTTTCGTAAAAGAGGGCCAATTCATAGGAGTTACAGAAATAGGCAAGAAAATATTACGGCGCACCAAAATGCAGAACAGTAAAATCTTGTCAGTCTATTACCAAAATGTTAGAGGATTGCGTACAAAACTTCACCAGCTGTGTACAGAAATTAGTGCGACACAAGTAGATGTAACTACTAATGTTTTCGGAAACCTGGCTTAATGCTAGCATTGCTGATACAGAGATTGTCCCACCAGGATACAATATTTTAAGGAGCGACCGACCGGGAAACAGGCGCGGAGGTGGGGTAGCTATTATAGCCGCCCCTAGGTATTATTTAAAAACGGTGGATCTTGGATTAAATTATACTGTGTGTGATGTGCTATGTGTCGGACTGTATTTAAATTGTAAATTGATAACCATTTTATTTTGTATTTATATACCACCTAATACGGATGAAGAAAATTATTATTTAATATTTTATTGTATAGAGTCTGTATGTTCAAGGTACAAAAATGTCCTTGTATGTGGGGATTTCAACTTGAATTCAACAAGTAGTTCCATTAAGTCAAGCTTCGAGTGTTTTCTGACGTGCTGCGAGCTTCGGCAAGTAAATAAAATATCTAATATCTTTGGTGGCATGTTGGACTTGGTCTTAGTCACCGATACATTGGGCGAGGTTGAAGTGCAAAGGGCCGTCGACATCGTGACCATCCCAGACGCTTATCACCCACCGCTCGAAATACAAGTTCGTCAATTAGACACAGATCCTGAACAGAATATAGTGATGAGTTCTAGTACTGAATGGGACTTTCGTAAAGCAGATTTTCAATCCCTATACGCAAACATCTCCGGGGCTGATTGGAGCTCGTTGTATAGTATTAATGACCCGAATACTGCTGTTGGTGAGTTCTATAATATTCTTTACACCTGTTTAGATAGCTGCGTGCCAATTAAACAGCGTTTAACGGTACCTCCTCGGTATAATTACCCTGTGTGGTACACGCCACTGACCAAACGCAACATAAAAATAAAAGCCAAATATCATCGGCTATTTAAGAGAACAAAACGTCGGTGGTATCGGTGTATGTTCTCGAAATACAGAGCCCTTGCTAAGTTGAGCATCAAAGCTGACTTTCAAGCTTATAAGGCGCGTATGGAGCGAGACATAAAGGTAAACCCATCCTCCTTTTGGAGTTATATAGGCTCCAAACGATGTATTAGGAAACCTTCTAAAATAATATTACCTGATGGGACATCGGCATCTCAGAGCCAATGTGCCCAATTATTTGCAGATTATTTTAGTTCAGTGTATAGCCCAAATCCGCCGGTGCTTAGCTGTGATAAGGCACTTGTGCCTGGATCAGGGTGTGACCATGGGACTATAATAGACGTCCCTTATATAACCAGTGCGGAGGTAAAACGTGCATTGAACAGAATAAAACCAAAGCGCTCTGTTGGACCGGACGGCATTCCACCTTTCATCGTCAAGGATTGCCGCACAGTCTTAGCAGAGCCTTTGCTACACATCTTCAACTTATGTATGGCTACTTGCAGCTACCCAGACATCTGGAAGCTCTCCAGGGTAGTTCCGGTTCCCAAGAGTAGTTCTGGGTCGAGTGTAAATGATTATAGACCCATAGCTGTGTTATCTATATTTGGTAAATTATTCGAATCCATACTGTGTCAGTCGATCAAAGACCAAATTGAATGTCATCTTACGGATTCCCAGCATGGGTTTAGAAGAAATCGCTCAACAACCACAAATTTGCTATCTTTTTGGTCATATGCCACTAAGGCTGTCGATAATGGGTACCAGGTTGATGCCGCCTACTTTGATTTCCGAAAGGCGTTTGATATGGTGGATAATGACATCCTTCTCCACAAATTTGCAGCTGCCGGATTTTCTCCTCATTTGCTTAAATTTTTCTCCGACTACCTCCGGAACCGGAGGCAGTATGTGCAGTGTTACGGAAATGTTTCAGAGCCGTATTATACGTTTTCGGGAATCAGCCAGGGATCAAACCTGGGCCCGTTAGAATTCCTGATTTTCGTCAATGATCTACCAAATATGGTCAGCACGGCTAGATGTCTGTTATTTGCAGACGACTTAAAACTATTCTTGGAAATTAAACATCAAACGGACTGCAAGCTGCTTCAATTGGACATAGATAGAGTCTTGGAATGGAGCAGAAAGAATAAGCTGATGTTCAACGAAAGCAAGTGCTCTGTTGTCACGTTCTCTCACAAGCAAAGCCCAATTTCCTTTGATTACCAGCTAGCCGGTCACAGGATGTCACGTCACTCGTCAGTTAAAGACCTAGGCGTACTTATTAGAGCAGATCTACGGTCCTGCGATCACATCACAGCCATCTGTACAAAGGCGTATAGGACCTTGGGTTTTGTTTTGAGACAATCACGACACCTGGACAGTATTGCTGCTATAAAACTGTTATATAACAGTTTTGTCAGGAGCATACTAGAAAGCAATGCAGCTATCTGGAGCCCGCATGAATCTAAATACAAGCTCATGTTGGAAAAGCTCCAAAAGAAGTTCCTAAGATATTTATATTTTCGTAAATATGGATACTTTGTGGGTTACCCTCATGTTTACCCTAGTCTATTTCTATTAGGGATGTTAGGGTACAACACTTTAGAATGTAGGCGTAACATATATTTAATCGAGTATTTTGTACAGTTGATCAGAGGGAAGACGTACAACCCGTCAGTACTAGAACTTATATCACTATATGTCCCGGACAACTATGTCCAGGCTCGACGGCGGCGTCATGAGTTGCTGGCGGTGCCACGCTGTCGGCTCCTACTCCTAAAGGAGTCTCCTCTGGTACGAGCGCTAACCTTGCTTAATGGATTGGTGGCATGGGATCAAGCCATAGACTTATTTTTTACACCCATTGCCGAATTACGCAGTACGGCGGGGAAATATATTACACAGCTTTAAAAAACGAATTGGAGCTATTCTGTAATGTTTTTTGAAGTGTATTTAATGTAAAATAAATAAATAAATAAATAAATAAATAAATAAATAAATAACAAGCATGCAAGTGAAGATGTCAAGCACCCTTTAGAACAAATGCAGGTTGATCAAGGCCCAATATCGTCGTATTTCACGATGAAGATGTCCACAACATTGCTAGCGACAGCGATGGTTCATGTAAGAAGTAATAATGGACAATATACAGTATTGCGCGCATTGATTGACCAAGGGTCACAAGCCAATTTTATTAGTGAACGGGCAACGCAGCTTTTGAACCTGAAACGAACGCCTAGTAGGGGTACTATAGTCGGTATATGCTCCACACAAACGCCTATATCATATGCCATGGAATTTGAGATACAATCAAGATATGATAAAGAATTTAAACTCCCTCTAAAGGCCTACGTTATTATGTCGAAGCATATTACTAAGTTACCATCCGATCCGATTAATACACCGTTCTCAAATTGGTCACACTTGCAAGGACTCACATTAGCTGACCCGAATTATAGTCAACCAGGACATATAGATATGCTTCTCGGAGTGGAAGTATGTGCACATATATTTAAGAGCGAGATAATAAGAGGTCCACCGGGTTCTCCTTGTGCCCAAAATACAAGCCTTGGTTGGATTCTTTTCGGAAAGATTCAATAAGAAAGCTCTACAAGAAATGAATGTGATGCACCACTTGGTTGATGATGTAGATGACATGTTAAGAAATTTATGGGAAGTGGACAGCCAAGAAAAGTTCAAAATGTTAACAAAGGAAGAAGAATTATGTGAGAATATTTATAAAAATAATTACACAAGAAATAATGAAGGAAGATACATAGTGAAACTGCCATTTAAGACAGAAGATATAAAATCAATTGAAGGAAACACTAAAGAAATTGCATTTAAACGATTATTACAATTAGAAAGAAGATTTGAGAGGAATGAAAGTTTAAAATATGAATATATAAAAGGAATTAACAATTATTTACAATTGCAGCATATGGAAGAAGTACCAGAGGATAAAATAAACAATAGGGCTGTATATTTACCACACCACGCAGTCCTTAGAGAAGACAAAGAAACCACAAAATTGCGTATAGTCTTTGATGCATCTGCCAAGGGTACAAATAATATTTCGCTCAATGATGAGTTACTGGTAGGACCACAGTTGCAAGAAGATCTAAGATATTTAATAATGAGGTGGCGATTGAGAAAAATATGTTTCATGGCAGATATTCAGACTATGTACCGAGAAATTTTAGTAAGACCGGAAGATATCGATTACCAACGAATACTTTGGCGATATGATTCTAAAGAGCCAGTAAAAGAGTATCGTTTACTTAGAGTCACTTTCGGCACTGCTTCTGCACCTTACCTTGCAGTCAAGACTTTACATCAAGTGGCCGATGATGAAGGAGGCAGTGAGAAATATACAAGAGCGGTAAAAGCAATAAAACAAGACTTCTTTATGGACGATTTATTATCAGGTGAAGATACAGTCTCAGAAGCGATAGAGTTGGCCAAGGATGTCTCTTATATTCTCCAAAAAGGCGGGTTTGTCCTAAGGAAGTGGCCTTCCAACAGTGAAGAATTTTTAAAGGTGGTTGGACCTGAAAAGAGAAGTACACATGTTAAGATTGATATAAAATTGGATGGAAAAATAAGAGCACTTGGACTTACCTGGAACATGGGTGATGATAAATTTGAATACGAATTGAACTTTCCTGATCATCCTAAAGTGATTACCAAGAGAAATATCCTCGGCGACATTCAACGATTGTTCGATCCACTGGGATGGTTAGCGCCTGCTTTCATACCTGCAAAAATGATAATCCAAAGGCTGTGGCTGAAGAAGCTCGGCTGGGACGAAGAAGTTGATCCTGAAACAAAAAGAAAATGGTTAGAAATAAGACAAGGGTTACAAGAATTAAAGAATATAAAAATTGATAGATGGGTACGTACCTCAAAAGATACCGATGATGTGTCTATTCATGGATTTTGTGATGCATCAATCTATGCATACGGAGCAGTGGCTTACTTGAGAGTCCGAAGCGAGGCTGGTGACTACAAAATTTCTTTGATTTCAGCTAAAGCACGCGTCGCACCTGTAAAGCCATTGTCATTACCAAGATTAGAGTTATGCGGTGCAGTTTTACTATCTAAATTGTTAAGCCAGATTAATGAAGCTACTCAAATACCTACTAGTAGAATATATGCTTGGTCTGACTCAACAGTAGTTTTATCATGGTTAAATGGGGATCCAACAAGATGGCAAACTTTTGTAAGAAATAGAGTTATAACTATTCATAATAATATTAGTAGTAAGTGGTCACATGTACAATCTTTAGATAATCCTGCCGACATTGCTTCTAGGGGTACTACAATTTTAGAATTAAAGAAACGTCTTATTTGGTGGCAAGGTCCCTCTTGGTTACGAGAGATAAGAGAAGAAAATATAAAATTTAGTTATTGTGAAAATTTAAATAAGTACTAATTTAGAAATGAAAAATAATATTGAAGTAAATTTAAAAGTAGAGAACAAAATATATGATGAAGATTTGATAATTAAACAATTTGAAGAATTTGATACATTATTAGAATTATTAATTACTATAACTTATTGCACCAGATTTTTAAATATTAAAAGAAACAATTTAATTAACTTAGATTCAGTTATAACTACTGACGAATTAGACCAGTCACTATTTAAATGTATAGCTGTAGTACAAAGACAAGTATTTATTGAAGAAATAGATGATTTAAATAAAATAAAAAGAGTTAAGCATACAAGCAAACTTAAGTTATTAAATCCCTACTTGGATTCTCAAAATATTCTCAGGGTGGGCGGTAGAATTAGACATTCTAACTTAAGTATTGAGACCAAGCATCCTATAATATTAGATGGCAATAATTATTTAAGTAAATTGATAGTAGCTGATGCTCACAAACGTACCTTTCATGGAGGTGTTCAATTAATGTTGAACTATATACGTTTAGGCCAAATCAACGTAGGTACACATATTCCAATAGTATGAAATAGCCAAGTACCTATGTACCTACGTATTTTGACCGCACTATGGGTGTGTAGGGTTCGTCCTACCCTTTCCTTCATATGTGTGTCTCCCTCCCACTTGCCTAATGGCGCGGTGGCATGATCCCGCCCGCCGCCGGCAGTCGTCGAGGAACGCTCTCGAAACTGACAAGCGACGCAGGACGTTTTGCCATCGAAGATATCCTAATCTAATAATCGTATTACAATATTGTGTGAAGTGTTAATAAGAGTGGCCACTCCAGAATATTTTAAATATTAAAATAAGAAAGTGTTCGCGGACCGGTACGTGATAGGTGTGGCGTGCTGCAGCCTTCGGTGAGTACCTTTGCCTTTTATCCTTCTCTGCCTATCCTGAGCCCATTATCGATTTTCTAACCCTTCGAACCAGCGCATCCAATATACGATCTAAATATTGGATATTACAAGCAAAGAAGTTAGTAAAAGGGTATATTTCAAAGTGTTTAATATGTGCAAGGCAAAGAGCTACAGTCCACAATCAACTAATGGGAGACTTACCCAAAGAGCGCGTAACAACGGCAAGAGCATTTCTGCATAGTGGTGTCGATTTCGCTGGCCCCTACAATGTTTTGATGTCCAAAGGTAGAGGTGCGAAAACAAATAAGGCCTACATCTCTATATTTGTATGTATGTCAACGAAGGTCATACATATAGAACTTGTGGGTGATTTGACATCAGATCGATCTGGATTTGGATCGATTTGACATTATTGGAGCTTTCCGACGTTATGTGGCCAGACGCGGTGCTTGTAACTACTTATGGAGTGATCAAGGTTGTTGGAGCCAATAAGGAACTTAAGGAGGCTTGGAATGAGGCCAGATTTCAGTTTCATGGTGAGGTCGAAGATATTCTTGCAAAGGGTGGTACACAGTGGCATTTTGTCCCAGCTTATAGCCCAAACTTTAGAGGACTGTGGAAAGCGGGAGTTAAGTCCATGAAACACCACCTACGAAGAGTCCTGAAAACAAATTTGACATACGAGGAAATGACAACTGTGTTGTGTCAAATAGAGGCCTGTCTAAACTCACGACCTCTGTACCCCATAGATGAGAAGGAAAATGAAAATGTATTTACCTCCGGTCATTTCCTGATTGGCGAAACACCTGTCACTATTCCATCACCGGACATAAAGGATATTAAGATATCCAATTTATCGCGTTGGCAATATACACAGAGACTATTGAACGATTTCTGGAAGGCATGGCAACAAGAGTATCTCTCCAGACTCCAACAAAGGCCTAAATGGTTAAAACGAACAGAAGAATTCAATATAGGTCAGATTGTTCTCATAAAGACAGATTTGCTTCCACCTGGAAAATGGTTACTAGGAAGAATTGTTGACAAACATCCAGGTTTAGATGGTATCACGCGCGTATATAGTGTTAAAAGCGGTTCAAATATTGTTAAGAGAAGTGTATCCAAATTATGCCTTATGCCAGTTGATACTACTTAAAGAGAATCTTTATATTAATGTTTAATTGAATTTTTTAAAAAATGTTGAAAAGTAATGCATGAAAGTATAGGAGTTATATAATTGTTTTGAATTATTATTTTGAATAACTAGTTAGATAGTGGTGTGAAAACCTTTGTATAACTAAGATTATAGATATAATTGCAATTTGTCGTAGTGCAGACTATATACAATTTTGGAATTATTTTATAGATGTCAAGTAATTTAATTTGCAATTAATTTTATTTTTTGTTTTTGGAAAAGGCCTTTAAGCCCTTTTGGTGGGCGGTATGTTAGGTTGTTTACGCAAAATTAGTTCGCAATAAATCGTTGAAGCAACTGCACGTGTGTCTTTCTTAAAAAAGTGACCCAAGCCAATAGCGACCTTAATACGTAGAACATATGGTCGAACGTACGAGCCGGATCCTTATCGGTTGCATCATCTATGCTTAATGAGCGAAGACAAAAGGACTGCGGCCGATCTATTTTTTTGTGACGAGTGTTTTATGCGTTTTATTGCAAAGTTATAAACGTGGAACATTGAAAGTTATTACGAGTTTTTGGTCTATATACGTTGTTTTGGACTTGTTTATTAGTGTGTTGGAAGAAATAGCGGGAATCCTCCAGAAAGCGCAAGTAAATTTGAAAAAATGTCCCAAATCGCGAATAACAAAGGGCTATATCGAAACACGTCAATGTAACCTAGAAGAATATTGGATTAACTTTAGATCCACACATCAAGAACTGGTAAAATGTACACCAGCGCCACAACGAGCCGACATGTCGTATTTTGTGAACGATAATTATAGTCTTGTCGAAGATTTGTAGGTACTTATGTTTACAAGGCGATTTAACGGATATGTTAGACAATTTAACATCGCCTCGAAGCGCAACTCAGACATGTACCCAGGACGTAACGATGTGTGATACGAAACAGTATAGCAATATAGTCAAGTTGCCACGTATCCAGTTGCCTACATTTTCGGGTACTTACGAAGGATGGCCTACGTTTAACGATCTGTTTATTTCGTTGATTCATAATAATACAAGCCTAAGTAAAGTACAAAAATTACACTATTTAAAGTCGAGTGTCGTCGGTGAGGCCGAATCTTTGTTACGAAATATACAAGTTACGGAAGATAATTACGATCAAGCCTGGGATTGTTTAAGACATCGATATGGAAATAAGAGGTTAATTATAAATTCATTATTGAAGAAGCTATTTTTACAAAAGAAAATGACAGTTCAAAGTGCAAGTCAAGTTAAAAATATATTGGATACGACATCCGAATGCTTAAATAGCATTAAAAATCAAAGCATATCGATTGATTCATGGGATCCTATTATAATTTTCTTTGTTGTCCAAAAACTAGACGCAGAAACCCATAAGGCTTGGGAAGATCAAACATACAGTCACAATTCTAATGAGTTGCCTACGTGGGAAGATTTAAAGTTATTCTTAGAGAAAAAATACCGTACATTGGAGTTAACTACAGCCACTTCTATTACAACAAGCAGTACTACAAGAGAAAGAGTGATTAAAGAGAAGTCATTTCATGTTGCATCAAGTATATCGCCAGTCAACAAGGTTTGCAGTATGTGTGAAGATAAACATACCTTGTCACATTGTATGAAATTCAGTAAGTTGCAACCTAATGAAAGAAGTGAGTTCGTGAAGAAGAAGGGATTGTGTTATAACTGTCTGACCGCGGGTCATACCGCTTGGAAGTGTCGTGCCCCCGTTAAGTGTCGTATTTGCTTACGTCGACACCATTCCTTGTTACGCCAGCCGACAACTACGAAACAATCAGACAATATAAGTGCACAATCTCATAACAAGCATGCAAGTGAAGATGTCAAGCACCCTTTAGAACAAATGCAGGTTGATCAAGGCCCAATATCGTCGTATTTCACGATGAAGATGTCCACAACATTGCTAGCGACAGCGATGGTTCATGTAAGAAGTAATAATGGACAATATACAGTATTGCGCGCATTGATTGACCAAGGGTCACAAGCCAATTTTATTAGTGAACGGGCAACGCAGCTTTTGAACCTGAAACGAACGCCTAGTAGGGGTACTATAGTCGGTATATGCTCCACACAAACGCCTATATCATATGCCATGGAATTTGAGATACAATCAAGATATGATAAAGAATTTAAACTCCCTCTAAAGGCCTACGTTATTATGTCGAAGCATATTACTAAGTTACCATCCGATCCGATTAATACACCGTTCTCAAATTGGTCACACTTGCAAGGACTCACATTAGCTGACCCGAATTATAGTCAACCAGGACATATAGATATGCTTCTCGGAGTGGAAGTATGTGCACATATATTTAAGAGCGAGATAATAAGAGGTCCACCGGGTTCTCCTTGTGCCCAAAATACAAGCCTTGGTTGGATTCTTTTCGGAAAGATTCAATAAGAAAGCTCTACAAGAAATGAATGTGATGCACCACTTGGTTGATGATGTAGATGACATGTTAAGAAATTTATGGGAAGTGGACAGCCAAGAAAAGTTCAAAATGTTAACAAAGGAAGAAGAATTATGTGAGAATATTTATAAAAATAATTACACAAGAAATAATGAAGGAAGATACATAGTGAAACTGCCATTTAAGACAGAAGATATAAAATCAATTGAAGGAAACACTAAAGAAATTGCATTTAAACGATTATTACAATTAGAAAGAAGATTTGAGAGGAATGAAAGTTTAAAATATGAATATATAAAAGGAATTAACAATTATTTACAATTGCAGCATATGGAAGAAGTACCAGAGGATAAAATAAACAATAGGGCTGTATATTTACCACACCACGCAGTCCTTAGAGAAGACAAAGAAACCACAAAATTGCGTATAGTCTTTGATGCATCTGCCAAGGGTACAAATAATATTTCGCTCAATGATGAGTTACTGGTAGGACCACAGTTGCAAGAAGATCTAAGATATTTAATAATGAGGTGGCGATTGAGAAAAATATGTTTCATGGCAGATATTCAGACTATGTACCGAGAAATTTTAGTAAGACCGGAAGATATCGATTACCAACGAATACTTTGGCGATATGATTCTAAAGAGCCAGTAAAAGAGTATCGTTTACTTAGAGTCACTTTCGGCACTGCTTCTGCACCTTACCTTGCAGTCAAGACTTTACATCAAGTGGCCGATGATGAAGGAGGCAGTGAGAAATATACAAGAGCGGTAAAAGCAATAAAACAAGACTTCTTTATGGACGATTTATTATCAGGTGAAGATACAGTCTCAGAAGCGATAGAGTTGGCCAAGGATGTCTCTTATATTCTCCAAAAAGGCGGGTTTGTCCTAAGGAAGTGGCCTTCCAACAGTGAAGAATTTTTAAAGGTGGTTGGACCTGAAAAGAGAAGTACACATGTTAAGATTGATATAAAATTGGATGGAAAAATAAGAGCACTTGGACTTACCTGGAACATGGGTGATGATAAATTTGAATACGAATTGAACTTTCCTGATCATCCTAAAGTGATTACCAAGAGAAATATCCTCGGCGACATTCAACGATTGTTCGATCCACTGGGATGGTTAGCGCCTGCTTTCATACCTGCAAAAATGATAATCCAAAGGCTGTGGCTGAAGAAGCTCGGCTGGGACGAAGAAGTTGATCCTGAAACAAAAAGAAAATGGTTAGAAATAAGACAAGGGTTACAAGAATTAAAGAATATAAAAATTGATAGATGGGTACGTACCTCAAAAGATACCGATGATGTGTCTATTCATGGATTTTGTGATGCATCAATCTATGCATACGGAGCAGTGGCTTACTTGAGAGTCCGAAGCGAGGCTGGTGACTACAAAATTTCTTTGATTTCAGCTAAAGCACGCGTCGCACCTGTAAAGCCATTGTCATTACCAAGATTAGAGTTATGCGGTGCAGTTTTACTATCTAAATTGTTAAGCCAGATTAATGAAGCTACTCAAATACCTACTAGTAGAATATATGCTTGGTCTGACTCAACAGTAGTTTTATCATGGTTAAATGGGGATCCAACAAGATGGCAAACTTTTGTAAGAAATAGAGTTATAACTATTCATAATAATATTAGTAGTAAGTGGTCACATGTACAATCTTTAGATAATCCTGCCGACATTGCTTCTAGGGGTACTACAATTTTAGAATTAAAGAAACGTCTTATTTGGTGGCAAGGTCCCTCTTGGTTACGAGAGATAAGAGAAGAAAATATAAAATTTAGTTATTGTGAAAATTTAAATAAGTACTAATTTAGAAATGAAAAATAATATTGAAGTAAATTTAAAAGTAGAGAACAAAATATATGATGAAGATTTGATAATTAAACAATTTGAAGAATTTGATACATTATTAGAATTATTAATTACTATAACTTATTGCACCAGATTTTTAAATATTAAAAGAAACAATTTAATTAACTTAGATTCAGTTATAACTACTGACGAATTAGACCAGTCACTATTTAAATGTATAGCTGTAGTACAAAGACAAGTATTTATTGAAGAAATAGATGATTTAAATAAAATAAAAAGAGTTAAGCATACAAGCAAACTTAAGTTATTAAATCCCTACTTGGATTCTCAAAATATTCTCAGGGTGGGCGGTAGAATTAGACATTCTAACTTAAGTATTGAGACCAAGCATCCTATAATATTAGATGGCAATAATTATTTAAGTAAATTGATAGTAGCTGATGCTCACAAACGTACCTTTCATGGAGGTGTTCAATTAATGTTGAACTATATACGTTTAGGCCAAATCAACGTAGGTACACATATTCCAATAGTATGAAATAGCCAAGTACCTATGTACCTACGTATTTTGACCGCACTATGGGTGTGTAGGGTTCGTCCTACCCTTTCCTTCATATGTGTGTCTCCCTCCCACTTGCCTAATGGCGCGGTGGCATGATCCCGCCCGCCGCCGGCAGTCGTCGAGGAACGCTCTCGAAACTGACAAGCGACGCAGGACGTTTTGCCATCGAAGATATCCTAATCTAATAATCGTATTACAATATTGTGTGAAGTGTTAATAAGAGTGGCCACTCCAGAATATTTTAAATATTAAAATAAGAAAGTGTTCGCGGACCGGTACGTGATAGGTGTGGCGTGCTGCAGCCTTCGGTGAGTACCTTTGCCTTTTATCCTTCTCTGCCTATCCTAGGTCTGAGCCCATTATTCGATTTCCTAACCCTTCGAACCAGCGCATCCATTTTTATTGGTCAC
>DWOL01000010.1:0-13383 GCA_018251035.1 Camptopleura auxo | reverse complement strand
AAATAATTCTCGCTCGTTTACTGGGTCCGTTCATGGTGCAAATCATGTGGCACATTGTATATTTTTGTATATTTTGCATATATTTTGTATATATCCAACTAAACTTAGAGCTAAATCTAATCCGTATAATTTTCGTATATGTTCCGTGCATGGTAATTATTGTCTTTCTTCAGTCTAAAGTTACGGTTAAACTGAGTCTGTATATTTTTCTGTATTTTTTTCAGTCAGTCCGTTAATAGTCCACCTAACTATAGATACATACATAGTGGTTCCGCATTAGGAGTACAGTACGTGTTTTCCTTAGGGGATTAACCACTGGTATAATGGACTTTTATTTATCCTGATACTCTTACGCATGGTGAGTGCGGTACCCTTAAATTCATGAACTATGGTTCATTATGGTTTATTTAGCGATAAACGCGCCAACTTGAGTCTTCGTGGGATGAAATTCCATAAGCTTGTGTCAAACCCATTCTGAAACCCGCTCCAGAGATGTTTCGATTTCAGACATAAGTTGGGTTCTGCTTTGAAGCTCAAAGATTTGCGAGACATTAGGACGACTTAATGGGGCTTAATAATAACTAACCCCTTAATAGATAACACCAGAGGGCCACGGCCCTTATTCCCCGATGGCCCCGCTGACTGGGGTGCAAAAAGTCTCTGACAGAGATCCGACGACAACCTCTGCATATAACAGTAGCATATAACACCAGGACCCTGAGGACCGATGACAAGATCCTGGAGCTGGACGAAGAGATAGGGAAGTTAAACTGGAGTATCGTAGGATTATCGAAGTCTGAAGAAAGGGGGAAATAGATCTAAATACCATTAAGGCTCACTTCAACGTTGTCATGGGGGATTTCAACGCCAAAGTGGGTATGCAAACCGGAATCGAATCGGCTATTGGACCCCACGGGTATGGAAGGAGAAACCAGAGAGGGCAAATGCTGGTAAATTTCCTCGAGAGTTAGGGACTATTTTTAATAAACTCTTTCTTTCAGAAAAAACCCCAGAGGAAATGGACCTGGCGTAGCCCTGATGGAAGGTCAAAAAATGAGATAGACTTCATAATTACAGACAAGAAGCGGATATTTAGAGATGTCTCAGTGATCAATAGGTTCAATACCGGTAGCGATCACGGACTTGTCGGAGGCTCTCTAAATATCGACGTTAAGCTAGAGAAGCGCATGATGAAGTCTACGCTCCGACCGTCTCCTATCCAAGCCATAGTGGGTTCGGAAATGTTCCAGCTGGAACTAAAAAACCGGTTCGATGTCTTAGCACCCACAATGGACGTAGACGAGGACTACGACAACGTGTCAAATATTCTAAGGGATGAGGGGAAATGGTTTTGCAGGTGTAGGCATACAGGTAAGAAGTCTAGACTCTCGGATGAGACTTTAGCTCTTATGCGGAAGAGACGCGATCAGATAAACCCAACACCGTCAGAACTCCACACCATTAATAAGGCCGTTAAGAGGCTAATACGTAGAGACCTCCGGCGCTCTAACACAGAAAAAATAAAAAGAGCGATCGAGCAAAACCGGGGGTCGAAGGTATTCTCAAATCGTCTCGACAGGAGTCATCTGACGAGGTTGCAGGCGCAAAATGGCATAACCGTCTCTTCCAGGCCGGAGATACTCTCCGAAGTCGAAACTTTCTATAGCCGATTATATGCCTCGAAAATACCTCAACCTAAGCCCCAGGACACGGATCCCAGAGCCACGTTAACACGCCACTACACTGACAAGCTTCCAGATGTCAGTCTCGAGGAGGTCGTACTGGCCCTCGGGCAACTTAAAAATGGAAAAGCCCCTGGGGATGATGGAGTAACCGCCGAACTTTTGAAAGCAGGAGGCGAACCAGTTCTGCGAGAACTTGTAAGAATCTTTAACTCCGTCATACACTCAGGGAGAACTCCAAAGGCGTGGAACAGGAGCATCGTAATCTTGTTCCATAAAAAGGGGGACAAAACCTTACTCAAGAATTATCGGCCCATCTCGCTCCTGAGCCACGTCTATAAGTTGTTCTCGAGGGTAATTACGAACCGACTAACAAGAAGACTCGACGAATTTCAGCCCCCTGAGCAGGCCGGGTTTCGAAGAGACTACGGAACCGTAGACCACATGCTCACAGTGCGGCAGATTATTCAAAAAACAGAGGAATATAATCGGCCCCTGTGCATAGCGTGTGTGGACTACGAGAAAGCCTTTGACTCCATCGAAACCTGGGCTGTTCTGGAAGCCTTGCAGCGGTGTCAAGTGGACTGGCGATACATCGATGTGCTGAGATGCCTATACAGTTCCGCTACCATGACCGTCCAAATCCAGAACGTCCAGACAAGGCCCATTCAGTTGTACAGAGGTGTGAGACAGAGAGACATCTTACTCGTATCTCCGAAACTTTTTACCTGTGCACTGGAGGATATCTTCAAATTACTGGACCGGAAAGGACGCGGCATTTGCATAGATGGCGACTGCATCTCGCACTTACGTTTTGCCGATGATATCGTTATTATGGCATACTCGCTGCAAAAGCTGCAAGAAATGCTGGCCAGTCTAAATGAAGCCTCACAGCCAGTAGGGCTGAGGATGAATTTGGTCAAAACCAAGGTTATGTTCAATCCGCACGTTAGTCCCAGCCCTATAATTGTGGACGGCAAGACTCTCGAAGTTGTTCGCGAGTACATTTACCTCGGGCAGGTTGTGCAGTTAGGTAAAAATAACTTCGAGAGTGAAGTCAGTAGGAGGATTCAATTAGGCTGGGCAGCATTTGGGAAGCTGCGTCACATCTTCTCGTCGCCAATACCGCAGAGCTTGAAGACTAGGGTCTTCAATCAGTGCGTCCTACCTGTCATGACCTACGAAGCCGAGATGGACACTAACGGTGGGACTAGTCCACAAGCTCAAGGTCGCTCAGCAAGCTATGGAAAGGGCTATGCTCGGTGTGTCCCTCAAGGACAGAATCCGAAACGATGAAATTCGTAGTAGGACGAAAGTCACCGACATACCCTTCAAGTGGCAGTGGGCTGGCCATGTCTGCCGAAGGCAGGACCACCGCTGGAGCAAAAAGCTTCTGGAGTGAAGACCGCGGTTTAGCAAAGGTAGCGTGGGGCGCCCTCCTGCTCGATGGCGTGACGATCTGCGCCGGGCGGCGGGAAGTAACTGGATGCGAAGAGCCGAAGACCGGGCTCAGTGGCGCGCCTGGGGAGAGGCCTATGTTCAGCAGTGGACTGCCGTCGGCTGAAGAGATGACAGGGGGAGGACGAGGTAATCCTAAAATCCGGAAACTTGTTCTATCACCGGGAGGGCGAACATCTGTCCCAAGGTGGTGTCAGGTTCTTCGTCCACAGGTCCCTCGTCAACAACGTGATGGATGTCGGGAGCGTGTCGACCAGTTTAGCATACCTTATACTCAGAATGTTCAAGCGGTATTCTGGGCACGCGAGACGGTGATGACGGCGTAAGGTGGAGGCCCTTCGGAATTGGGCAAAGCAACCACCGGGGCCACATGTTGGCTAACTTATTGAAGAAGGAGGACTTCTATATGATGAACTCCTTCAAGAAGAAGCTACTATGCAAGTGGACCTGGATCAGTCCTAATATTTCCACAAAAAGTGGGATAGACTTCATTCTGGCTGACAGACGGCACATATTTAATTTATTTATTTATTTACAACAAGCCACCGGGTGATGACGAAATTACAACTGAGCTGCTTTCAGCAAACTCGTCCTGGTAGCGCTATAGCGTTTGTTTACTTCCGTCATCAGCAGCGGAACTACCCCGGAGACGGAGAGCAGAAGCGTAGTAGTACTGTTCTTTAAAAAGAGCGATAGAACACAATTGAAAAACTACAGACCCATTGTGCATCTGAACCACGACTATAAGCTGTTTTCGAAGGTCCTTACTAATCGCTTAGCGCGCAGACTTGACGACGTCCAGCCTTCTGAATAAGCTGGTTTCCGAAAAGGCAACAGTACCATAGACCACATACATACGCTGACATACACTCGCTGATGGAGGGGCTACGACAACGGCCAGGCACCAGCGGGTTCGCAGATGAATGCGAAAGTGTGCCCGTGTTCCCGCCATACAGTAAGAGTCCGGCATAACCCAGCCGCTCCACTGCGTGACTGATTTCCTCTGACCAGCAGAGGACATAGTAGAGGAAGCAAGGGCGGGCTCGACGTGCACTTGTTTCAACCTACTGGCTGGACCGCGAGGTAGAAAACTGGGTGGCTGGCGGGTAGGTCAGTCTTTAGTGCGACTCTCTTCACGATTACTCGGAAAGGGGATTGCATAGAGGAGGCTATAAAGGTTGGAGATATTCGACTGTCACGAGGTGCGGGAGTATCTGGGTCCGTTGCCCAATAGCCACTGGTAAAAAACGAAGCGTAGAAGGTTGGCTTAGTTGGCTAGTCGTCAGCACGAGTTACTTTACTGCATCCTAGAGTGATGCGTTGTTACAAATGCCTGAATCGCGTATACGTAGGAGTGCAATATGTACAGTGGAGGCTTGCCCCACTTAAATATTCACTTGTACAGTCATGTCGTGTCATGTCAGGGTTACTGGTAGTCTCAAATCATTGATCTTTGTAACGGTTGTGTAGTTGCGAGACGTCAGTACACTCGACATCGTAGGCTTCGGCAAAAAGACTCTAACCATGTCGAAGTGGAGCGACAGTTGTACGAGGCCTACCGTGAGGCTAAGTTAACCCTACAGCTGTCAATCATTCAGACCAAAGAGCATACAAAAGCCGAGCTCTTGCAATGTCTAAGCCGGGATCTATGGGGGCGTCCGTATAGAATGTTGAAAGGGAAAATTTGACCTTGGACGCCTCCCCTTACTGAGATTCTCCAGCCCCAATGCTGGCATCATCCAACACTGGTGTCCACTCTGTCTCCAGCCAGTTTGGACAACCCATCTCCAGTGGCTGCATAATTTGTAAAAACAAATTAAGGCTGAGGTGCCGTTTGTAACTGATGCGGAGTGAGACGCGGCCAATCTAAGGCTCCGGGGCCTGATGGTATCCCATACCGCGTCATGGTGGAAGCACTGCAGATGCTTGGAGACCGGTTCCGCAGGCTGCTTAATGCTAGCAGTCTAGCTAGTGTCGGAAGAGACTGGCCCAAGGCGGAGCGATGATGTCATTAGACATTGCTAGTGCTTTTAGCACTCTGTCATGGGCCAGCATTAGGGAGGAAATATAATATCAAAATTTGCCTTCCTATCTTTGCCTATTTTTATTCCCTATTTTTGAGAAAATAATGGAATAAATAAATTGAAATCCAGGGAACAACTCATTCTCTCAATTAATTAATAATCTATTAATTAATTTTATTTCGTATTTTTGTAAATACTAGCTGTTTGCCCTCAGTTTCACCCGCGTGGAATATATGATTTCAGGTCATTATTTTCTAGCAAATATGTTCAATTCCAGCCCAATTATTCCAATCAATTGAGAAGTTCTCTTTTACATCTCCGAAGCTCAGCATCTGATCCTCATAATAAAACCGGATCAATTGGTAAGACCTGATTGATTAGATTCAAATTAATCGATTTAACGAATAAAATGTTTCAAATACATATCAAGTAATAAAATAATAAAAACTTTTTTAAAAACACGTCCTAAAGCATTAGCTTAAGCATAATAATATTTAGGTTTATATTTTTATGCGTTATAGAGTTCTTGTTCAAAATTTGAAGAACATTCATTGATGGAATTCCCTTTGGGGAATGACTTTTGTAAAAAAAAGTAGCCTATGTTCTTTCTCAGGCTTCCAAATATCTCTTTTAATCCTTTAAAGGAAAAACAATTTTCATCCAAATTATCATGCCCTGTTACACCCTGGTAGGGGATGAATTTAAATATATGTAATATAATAATAATACCGTCTTTGTTTATATGTGTCATAGGATCTTTGTACAATGTTTAGAGAACATTCATCGAAGGAATAAAAAGATTCATACAAACTTTTACCCCCTATTTCACCCCTTTGAGGAATGCCTCTTGTAAAAAAAGTTGCCAATGTTCTTTCTCAGGCTTCAAACTATCTCTTTTAATCCTCTAAAGAAAAAACAAATTTTCATCCCCTTTAGGGGATGAATTAAAACATAATATATAATACCATTCGTATTTACATGTGTCATAGAGTCTATGTGCAAAGTTTGAACAACATACATCGAACGAATAAAAAGTTTCATACAAACTTTCACGCCCTATTTAGCCCCTTCGGGGGATGTTTTATGTAGAACAAAGTAGCCTATGTCCGTTCTCCTGTCTTCAACTATTTGTATACTAAATTTCATCGCAATCGGAAAAGCCGTTTAGCCGTGATGATGTGACAGAGTTACTTTCGCATTTAAAATATTAGTACGGATGTCATATAAGTAAAGAATATAAATTCGATCGGTCCCGATTAATCTTCTCCCCCCGCACACCTCTGGGGCTCCTCTGGGGGTACGTATCGCAAGCAATATTTGTGGACGCAAAAAGATCGGTGATTTATAACGATAAAAACTTTAAAATTATATACACTTTCAAGGGCGCCGGTAGTGGTTTACGCGGGCAAATGGCTGGAGAGTATACGGCGCGTATATTACTCTGCACTCTGCTGCCGCCAAATTTCGCGGTGACAAGTCGCTGAACTATAAAATACGCCGAAAATTATTCTGGTGACGATTTTGCGTCCATGCCAATTTTTTGCCCATACGTTATATCGATGGTAAGGAGTCTACTGAGTGAATTTGAGGGTGGGTTAATCTTGCGTCCGTATACCGGACGCAATAAATCGGTCGGACGCAACATCATCGGTAAAAACCGCCATATATGGAGCAAGATGATTTACAAGATGTTAT
The DNA here is from genome assembly GCA_018251035.1 of Camptopleura auxo. Lineage (NCBI taxonomy): Eukaryota > Metazoa > Arthropoda > Insecta > Lepidoptera > Hesperiidae > Camptopleura > Camptopleura auxo. The sequence continues at coordinate 6,524 of DWOL01000010.1, read as the reverse complement.
GTTGTTAGGGTTCTTTAAAAATAACGCTTAATAAAATTAACAAATCCATTTAAAATAAATAATTATAATTCATTCATTCATTTTAATAAATTTGATTATTAATCTAGTGCATAAATGTCTAAGTGACATTAGGCTGACGTTTGACATTTTTGGTTTTTGCCGCCGTACGGTGTCTGCGCTAATGTCGGTAGTCGAAAAATGAGCGTTGGAAGAGAATAGATTCGAATTGTCCTGTTCTGTAATCTGTTTGTGAAATTAAATAAAGTAAGTTAATGTGGTTGGAGTTGTTTAAATCAATACTCACAATACATAAGGGAGATCTTACAATTCAGAAGTGGCACCTGGACTTTCCTCATCATGTAAGTACATGCCCACATAGGCCCATTTTGCTTTGATAACTTAAGAAGAACAAATTGTAGAAAACGTATGTAGCTATAAAAGTGTAAAGTTAATAGAATCTAAAATTGAATAATTCTTAGCGAAATATATATTGCTGGCTCTGAATTTCTTGCTCTCTTTGTTCATGAATTTTGAAATTAAAGTGAACTTGCCGTTCAATTACAAAGTATACAAAATATTTATTTCACTTAAGTATACAATATGAACTTTAAACGTTTAACCCATTATATATTATCTAGAAATTTCATAAGATTTTTGTTTTTATAATTAATAAACATACCCTCACCGAATATTTAGTTTTGTTACCCACATTTTTATAATTTATAGCTCACCTTTGATGAAATTAATATCACAAAGTCCAAGCTTCCCACTAACATATTTTCTTTTTCTGAGACTCGACAGAATGGACGAACAAACAAGACACCGCAGTCGTGAATCAAATCGTCGAAGGTTAGAGACTCCGGCCCACAATGAACGTGATGCCACATCTCGAAGCCGAAGCCGATTGCGACGTCAAGATCTAAGCAGACCACGTTCCATCAGCCCTACATGTAGTCGTGATGTGGAACTGGGCCGCGAACGGGTGAAAATGTTGGAGAAGGAGCTTCTCCGAGAGCGTCAACGTCTTCTAGCCGTTCAAGAACACCAGTGGTCACCACAGCAGCGACGCAGCGAACACCGAGAAGGGAGTAACAGTCGCCACGGTGCGCAAGACAGCGCACGACGCAGTGTGCGACACGAAGCACGTCGACGGGACGACCGGCAACCAGGCGACAGTACTTGCCGCAGTGAGATGTCCGCCCGCCGCCGGTCGGAGGTAGGCGGGCATTCTGCGAGGCGAGACGACGCGGGAGCAAACAAAAGGTCACGTAGTCCTTCTATTTCTAGGAAAACTTTAGTTGATATTCTTAATAGTCTTAAAGATAATTTGCCGTCCCAAACGCATACTGAAATCGCAAGAACGTCACAAAAAATCGACAACATGAACATATTGCCAAATTTTGATCCCTCTATGAAAAATCAACGTGTAGATGTTTGGTTAAAGAAAGTTAATGAATGTGCTTTAGTGTACGGTTGGGACGACAGAACTACAACTCATTTCGCTATGCAGAAACTTCAGGGCCTGGCCAAAATTTGGTATGAGGGCCTAAATTCAGTATTATTTAGTTGGAGTGAGTGGCAAGAAAAGCTTATTAATGCCTTCCCTTGCGAACAGAATTATGGCCAAGCTCTGGAGGATATGCTGAAAAGAAAAAGTAAAATCAATGAACCAATTGAAGTATACTTTTATGAAAAGTTAGCGCTTCTTAATCAATGTGATATAATTGGTAAGCGGGCGGTAGACTGCATAATTCATGGAATTAACGATCGAAATTTGAAGTCTAGTGCTCTGGCATTACGTTGTATACATCCCGATCAGCTGCTACAATTTTTAATGAGTAGTAAGGATTGTAATCAGTTCATTGATCGGAATACGTTCAGAAATAAGAATGATAATAATATAAATGATAATCGTCATCGTCAATTGTCATCTGGTAGATCCGGTCAAACATTGGGTTGTTATAATTGCAGAGAAAAGGGCCATAGCTTCTTACATTGTCCTAAACCTCTTATAAAATGCACGCATTGCAACAAGATCGGGCACACTGTTGAAAAATGTTTTAACAAACCCGAAAATAAATCAAATGAAATTCCAAAAACCATGTGTATTGATTCTGTTGATTACGATACAAAACCTAGCCAGAGCTCAAAGTTTATTAAGGAAGTAAAGGTAAACGGCCAACCCTTGGTAGCTTTTATAGATCTTGGCAGTGATGTGACATTGATTAGAGAATCTAGTGCACATAATTTAGGATTGGTGCACAATAACCTCTGCTCGCATATTAAAGGTTTTGGCAACGGGGTAGTACAGTCACTGGGTGAAATCGTTACGGATATTAGTGTTGATGGAGTGGTTGCGGTTGTTGTGTGTAAGGTCGTTAGCGATTCTTTACTCGAAAAGCCTCTCTTGATAGGTCAGACATATACAGAACAACCACATATTATTGTTTATAAAGATAAAACTAAGTTACAGTTTCTCGACATAGGTAATGAGGTACCTCGACTCGACATTGAGCCAGGCCAGACTATATTTCGTATTACGGCTATAGATAGTATAGAATTGTACGGTGCGGCTTCTATTCGGGCTCATGTCGAACCACCGTTCGATGGAGTCCTAATGTTGGATAGTATTCTAGCTGGCAAACCTAATAATCAATACTTAGTATGTGGTGGAATTTACACTTCTTTAAATAATCGCGTATACATAACCGTGTTACCGTGTTCTGAATCTTGTAGGTTCTTAAAAAGCGGCGTTATGTGCCGAGCAGAGTCGGTCGATGTTGTTAACAGGCTGATGGAGGCTCCGGAAATCGTAGGTGAATCTAGTATTGACTTAACTGAAGTAAGGGTTGGAAGTAAAGTAACGGATGATGTTAGACAGAAACTATTTGACTTATTAAACAAATATAGGCACTGCTTTGCATCATCGTTGCAAGATCTGGGTTGTACAAATATAACCGAGATGAATATAGAAGTAAATAGTCAGCGACCCATTGTCTATCGTCCTTACAGACTATCACACCACGAGAGAGATAAAGTACGTTCCATGGTGAAGGAGATGCTTGATGCGGGCATAATTAGGGAGTCCATCTCCGAATTTGCCAGTCCAGTCCTTCTAGTTCGTAAAAAGAATGGCTCTCTCCGAATGTGCATAGACTATCGAATGTTGAACTCCATCACGGTTAAGGAGAGATACCCTTTGCCCGTAATTGAGGATGAAATAGCCCGTCTCAGTGGTCAAGCATGCTTTATAACCCTTGATCTTGCGTCAGGATACTATCAGGTCCCCATATCAGAGCGAAGTAAGCACTACACTTCCTTTGTTACGCCAGACGGACAATTCGAGTTTAATCGAATGCCGTTTGGCCTAGCCAATGCACCCGCAGTGTTCCAACGGATGATGAACTCCATTTTGGGGCCTGCACGTTTCAGCAACACAACTACTTATATTGACGACATCTTAATTTTTGGCAAAGACGAGTTAGAATGTTTGGACCGATTAGAAGCCGTGTTGCAGGCCTTAGAGGGAGCGCATCTCCGATTGAATCTCTCCAAGTGCGATTTCCTACGAGACAAAATAGATTATCTCGTATATGAGATCAGCTCCTCCGGCGTAAAACCAGGTGAAAAGAAAATACATAGCGTCACGAATTTCCCACGGCCTGTTAATGTACATAACGTGCGACAGTTTTTAGGCCTTGCAAGCTATTTTCGAAAATTTATTAGAAATTTTGCTCAGATAGCTTTTCCCCTTAGCAAACTGCTAAAAAAAGATGCAATTTGGGAATGGGGTGAAAGTCAGGAAAAGGCTTTCAAAGAGTTAAAGTCTAGGTTAGTGGATAGACCCGTCCTCGCGATATACGACCCGTCTGCAATAACCGAGCTACACACGGACGCTAGTAAGATCGGTGTAGGAGGTATACTACTTCAACGCACTACAAATAATGATGATTTCCGGCCAGTAGCTTATTACAGTAGACAGACATCCCCGGAAGAGAAGAATTTTCATTCCTATGAATTGGAGACGTTAGCGGTAATCTGTTCTTTACGTAAATTTAGGGTGTATTTGCTTGGAAAGCAATTCAAAATCGTTACCGACTGCAGTGCACTCCGTTCAACTTTTGTGAAGAGGGATCTTATTCCGAGAATAGCTCGATGGTGGCTGTTGTTGCAAGAGTTTGACTGTTCCGTTGAATATCGCGCAGGCACAAACATGGGTCACGTTGATGCATTATCCCGTAATCCGACGTCTTCTTTGGATGAAACCTCTATAGACCAATTTCCTTCTGTAATGTCGATTAGTGGAGAGGACTGGCTTCATACACTTCAGCTAGGCGACCCTGAGTTACGTAGAATCTGTAGCATATTGAGTAGCGACCTTGATGAAAAAGGTCTGAAGTATATTAGAGATAATTATACAGTCAAAAACAATAAATTGTATCGTTACATAGATGGCGATAAGAATAACATTAGATGGGTCGTCCCGAAGGGTGCAAGGTGGCAAGTTTGTCGCATGAATCATGACGACATCGGACATTTTGGGTTGGAGAAGACTCTTGAGCGTATCAAGAACAACTATTGGTTTAGTAAAATGAAAAGATTTGTAAAGAAGTATGTAGATTCATGTATTGAATGCGCTTATGCTAAAAATAACTCCTCAACTTCGCGCGAGGGTCTGCTCCATCCTATAGAAAAAATAGCTATACCCTTCCACACCTTACACCTTGATCACCTTGGACCCTTCGTGAAGTCCAAAAGTGGCTATACTCACTTGCTCGTAGTAATTGATTCTTTCACGAAATTTTGTTGTCTTAGACCTGTCCGAAACACTAATAGTCAAAACACTATTAAGATCCAAGACGATATTTTTTGTACATTTAGAACTCCTACCCGCCTCATTAGTGACCGAGGCAGCTGCTTTACATCTCGATCCTTTAAAATGTTTTGCCAAGATAGGAACATAAAGCATATTTTAAACGCTGTAGCAAGTCCAAGGTCGAATGGGCAAGTGGAACGCTACAATCGTACTATTCTTGATTCTCTTAAGTCGTTGACTGTAAAATCTGGTGAAACGAGCTGGGATAGTCATTTAGGGCAAATTCAGTGGGGGCTCAATAATACCATTCAGAAAACAACCGGGAAATCACCTTCAGAAGTATTGTTTGGTACCTGTATGAATAGTGGAAAAAGTCCGATCTTAAATGAAATTACTGAGGAAACTCACCAAGATTGCGATATTACGACAGTGCGTAACAACGTTAAATATCGCATCGACAGTGAACAGTTAAAGCAAAAGTTAGCATATGACAAGAATAGGAAACCAGCGCATGTATACTATGAAGGAGATCTCGTAAAAATAACCAAAACATCTTTCAGCAATGATGGGCAAAGTAAGAAATTAATGCCCTCATTTGTAGGGCCATATAGGGTAACTAAAGTATTAGGTAACGACAGATATTTGTTAGCACCCGTGCCAGGTATACAAGGACATTCAAAAAAGCGTCCTACAACTGTGGCGGCAGATAGAATGATGCCTTGGATTCATATTGCTGCACTAGAGTTAAATGACGATAACACGGATAATAATACAGATGATGATGACGATAATCATAATTCAAGTTGAATTTTAGTAATTACGCATAATTTGATTATAATAATGATATGAATTGAAAGATTAAGTGTTGAAATGAAAGATATTTACAATTTATATTTATTGACTTATTGTTATTTTGCTGCAGTGAATTGTTTTCTTTCGTTACAGATCAGGCGCGAGAATCGATTGGTTCGTGTCCTGAAATGATGCTTTATGAGTGCCCCACTGGCGTTATAAGTTAATCGATCGTCTTATAATAGTCAGATGGGAAGCCCGATTAATCGATCGTTCGGGAAAATGAAATAGGTTTTCTGATTAATCGATCGTTCAGTTAACCTAATATATACACACCGATTAATCGATCGTTCGGTGTTTAAGAGAGTTTTCAAGAGAGTCCGATTATTTGATCGTTCGGATTGTTGAAATGATTTGATTTGTATTTAAGAGTTTCCGATTAATCGATCGTTCGGATTGTTGAAATTGATATGTATTTAGAGTGTCCGATTTATTAATTACTTAAGTTATCAATATTGTTTAAAATAAGTTATTGCTTTTAAGTAATTAATGTATTTGTAGGTTGACACTGCGATTTATATTGATTCATTAACGATTTTCTTCTAGTATTCATTTAGTTCTATTATAAAAGAAAAGAACGTGTATGTACATGTCTAAAAATCGTAAACCTGCACGTGTAATAATTTAGAATTAACATTTGATTTATGTATTCAATTAAGATAGTTTTTTTTTTCTTTTATATATATAATATGTATTTTGTATGATTGAGCTCAGACACCGATTGTTAGGGTGCCACCGGGCGCCGTGCGCGGGGACGCGCACGATGTCAGGACGGTCGATTGTTAGGGTTCTTTAAAAATAACGCTTAATAAAATTAACAAATCCATTTAAAATAAATAATTATAATTCATTCATT
>DWOL01000009.1:0-13570 GCA_018251035.1 Camptopleura auxo | reverse complement strand
CCGTGTGACGTCATCGCGGTGGTGATAAGCACCCGCGGGGTGCTCCGCCACGGGCACGAGAGGGGGGTAGCAGGTGGGGCGAAACGGACCCCACCGCCGTGTGACGTCATCACGTTGGTGATATGGTTCAGTAGGTAATTATTGTGCAATAATAAAATCATAGCCTTATCGAAAAAGGAAATGTGATAAATAATAGAACAAAGCAATTTTATAGGAAATGCATCATCCTCTAACGCCGCGGCTATGCGACGGGAAATGTATGTACCTTTGTTGCAGAGTCCGGGTTATATATAAAGCGGAGGGATAATCAACGTTAATAAATCACTCGTGGCTGTCGTTTTCAATACGTGGTGAAGTAATACAAAAAAAAAAAATGTTGATTACAACTTTGTTACCGTGGTGTGTAATGTTTCACTTACAACGTGATTGTGAGAACAATGATTCTTCTGAAGTGATAATAAGAAATGTTACAGAGTCGTTGAGTAAAAACTTGACGGGTTTGTGTACCGGCGACTGGTGTAAGCTCAACAAGGTGGAGTTATTCGACGAGCAAGGTGTTTTGATTAGAAATTGGTCAATGAAGTTTACCTTCAGGGAATCAGATGGCGGCTACAGCGGTCGACACGTCCTCTCTGTATCTAGTGAAACGAAACTTGATAAACTCAATGTTCGTTTGTGTGGTGATAATGCAGCAGCAGGGTCATTGTTGAAACAAGTGGAGATTACTGTGTGTCTGGATGCAAACAAAATGGATAAATTTTCCAATACGCGTGCAAAACGCAACAGCGGCGGAGGCGGCGGCGGAAACGATTTACATCAATCTTGGACATCCGATATGTTTCACCAGACATTCAAGGATGAAATGGGTTTGGAAATTGTATTGTCGTTACCTAGAGGCGGGGGCGGTGGCGGCGGTGGAGGCAGCGGTGGCGGCGGCAGCGGCAAGAACCTTTACAAACCCAAAGACGAGCCCTCAAAGATGAGTTTGTTTAAGCCACTGCCAGCCCCATCTTTAGAACCTTCGTCGATCTCACTGAGTACGTTGATGGCGGCGATGATGAAACCAACAACTTCCACTCCCGTGATTTTGGAGACAAAAACGCTCCAGCCGCTTAGTGAGATTTGTCAAAATTACAAACTTGTACTGCAAAATGTAAAATCTTGGACACAAGAACAGATACAACAGTTGGACGAGGGCAAAATAACCGACGCTGAATGTTTAGCTACTTTTCCGATTGGATAAGGTTAAGTTTTACTTTTTTTCACATCACCCGCCGCCGAGTAGAGGAAAGAGTTTCTAGAAACTTATTATTTGTGGGTGATGCTTTCCGGGTGATAATGGGTAAACCGCAATGTGACATAGTAAGATAGTAACAAAAAAAAATATGCATATTTTTCTAGAGACTTAATTGTGGTTTCCGGTCGGATGGGGTGATAGTGCTACCACAAGACATACTACGATAAAAAAGTCTTCCCATGGGAAACAACGTAATGTATGTTTTCGTCCTATATATAACCTAGTTTTTACAATTAACAAATCATTGTAACTGGTGGCTAGCTTAGAGTGAACATCTTGTTCCTAACACTTGTAAGTGTCGCGTTTTTTTTTCTTGTTTATTAAAATTTATTGAATTAAAAAAATGTCTGCTATCGCTGAGCTTAACAGCCAGGGAAATAGAGTCTGGAAAAAAGTCGGTGAATTGGAAGTGAACAAGCCTTACAAGATTGTGGAAGCCAGCAGAATTCAATCGAAATTTTTCACCAACTCCACGCAGACCGTAGTGTCCTTGGAAGATGGTTTTATCGTAACTTTACCGTCGAGATTCAACGACATAAGCGACCGACTGCTTGCAGAATTAAACAATGGCGTGTACCTTATAAATAAAGGGCCATGCGGCAAGAGCTGGGTTATTAACTTTTCATCGGGAATAAGTGAGTGAGTGCGAGAGTGAATAATTAAAAAAAACATGAACATTTGTTTTTTCTTGTGTTGCAGCGATTAACGTAGGATTAAATATGATATCTCTCGTGGAAGCAATGTTCGCGGAATGTAAGAAAGAGTGGCTGACGTTTTTAACTTCAAATAAGTTACTATGGCTTTGGACTGCACCTATACCACTCGCAAAGCTGACTGGGGACGTGAACAATCTTCTGATGAAAGTTTACGAGAGGGCTGAATTCAACGATCAATTGGTTAACAGCCTAATTGAAACTTGGGACGACATTTCAGAACATTTAGAAGACACAGTGGGCGACATTAACGTTACCGCGGAAGAGTGGCTAGTGCTGCTCTCCACAACGCCGCCCGAGTGTTTTGCGCATAGCGTATTTGAAGTGACCAGTGCAAATCTTTTGGTGAATTGTATTTTTTACTGCGTTGGCAGTTATTTAGGACTTTAAAAACAATCATAGAGTGTGTGGTTAACAATGAATAATAGTTTACAAAATATTGACTATGTTATAGATATAGATGGTTTTGTAAGTGCGAACGGCACATTTCTTTACAAAGAAGTGGCAGTGTATAATATGGCATACAAGTTTGTACACCTGTTTCATGTTAAATTGCCATCAAAGTTTTTAAAAGAGGGATTTAGCAAAACAAACTGGTTTTGCACAAAGTTTGTGCACGGCATGAAATTAAAAAATTTTGATGAAGACATAAGTTATGCGGAGTTGATACATCAACTCCTCCGTTTAGACACACAAAAAATAATGCTTTGGTCATACAAGGGCGGGGAAAATGAGAAAAAATTATTAAATAATTTAGGTCTTTCCCACGTTAATCTTGAACATTATCAGTGCCCAAAATTTGAACAAATTATATTAAATTTAAATTTGAAGGTTCCCGTGTCCATATGTAGTAGGCATACTGAATTTATTGGAAACAAAAAATACCCTATATGTCACTGTAGTGCTGTAGAAGTGCAAGTGTTTGCTGAATGGATAGTTAATAATAATAATAATAAAATTGTTTAATACACTATATGTATTAGATATAGTTGGAAAACTATTTGAATTGTTTAATGAGTATATCCTACACTGTATTTGTTACATATTAAGAAACATAATTTACTAAACACTTTATTGTTTAATACACTGTATGTATTAAATATAGTTGTAAAACTATTTGAATTGTTTAATTAGTATAACCTACACTGTATTTGTTGGATATTAAGGATCGCTGCAACACATTTCTTTTTAGGTGTATATAATAAGAGTAATGTTTCAATGTTGAAATCTATATAATAATATGTACAATAAAACACATTTATTCAATTTATTTTGTTTTCTTTATTGATCCAAGTAGTCTCATTCATACCAAGCCACTTAACTAAAACCTTATCACCCCTCCTCGCCAACACCTTTTCCACGAGATAGATGTCGGGATATTTGGCTTTTTGTAGTTCTTGCTCATAGAATCCCCCCAATATAGGTTGACCTTTTTCATCTTGCAAGTAATATGTAATTGGATTGGTGCTGTTCACTTTGATAATTTTGAATATTTCCACGCTCCAATTTCCCGTATAACCCTTAGAAAAGGCACTTTTATGCTTACTGATTCGCACATGGTCCCCACACTTGTATTTCGCCCTCGGCCTTATTTTAATGCGATTGTACACAGTAGATAGGAGAACATTGGCATTGTCATGATTCACGCTAGCTGGGGAAGTCTTGATAGTGCTATGCACTTTGTGGTTGTATTTTTTTATAATATTTGGAAGCTCCGTATCAATCCATTTGTAGGATCCATTGTAGGAGAACTGTTTCCAAAGCCATGTTTTTATAGTTCGTATGAGTCTCTCCACAATAGATGCTTTCATGACGCTGTAGGTAGAATAATGATTAATATTGTGCCGTCTCATTAAAGCCGTGAATTTAGTATTGTAAAACTCTTTCCCGGCATCCGATTGTACATTCTTCGGAAATCGGTGTAGGCTATTATTCAATATTATCGACATGGCGTGCGTTACACTGTCCGCAGACTTTTTCTTCACCGGTTGAGCCCACGCGTACTTTGAAAAGGTATCAATGCACACTAATATATACTTGAATCCCTTATTATATTTCGAGTACTTTTGCATATCTATCAGATCTATTTGCCACGTGTCATCGAATCCTCTTTGAATAAAGTGTCTTCGCGGGAATTTTTTACGTGCATCCTTGTGAAGTTCCTCAACGACTTGCCACTTGCTCATGATGTTTTTTTCTTCTAGTTCTTGTTCGGTTTCGTAGTAGTAGTAGTAGTAGTAGTAGTAGCAGCAGTAGTAGTAGTAGTCGTAGGATCCGTCTCCTTTATTCTTCTAAACTGAGCCTGTAATCCAGTTAAAATGTTTGTGTTGCGTCTAATTTTAGATAGACAAAAGTTAATCGACTCCTCCAGCTGTTTCTTGGTGACTGCGTCGTTTTTCATCACACCATCTCGCACATTCCTTAAAATTCTGTTTTCACAATCGGCCAAGTGTTTGAAGACTATAATGGACCTGGCGGACGATCTAGAGGCTCGTTTGCCTTCGGACAAGTAACGTCCGAACTTATTGATTGTCATCTTTATAATGATGAGGTTTTCAACTTATAATGTGTCTTAATACATTCAACGAGGGTTTAACAATAATTCCAGCCTCCTCCAACTCTTCTATTATAGATATTATTTCGTTCTCGTGACCGTCGTTGCCGGCTTTTCGTGAAGCGATAAGAAGCCGCAAACGCTCCACGAGTTCATTAGGGTTGTCCCAATACACCACATCTGTGTTGGGATAATATTTTTTCATACAAACATTACCCTTTTGTTTGTCGTCGGTGTATGATGTATGATAAGAAAGCCCAGTCCCACCAATTTTTCTAGTATATTGCGAATGTTTTATGAATGATGTGTACTTGTGACTTCTATCGCCCTGAACTTGCTCCGTAGGTGAAAAATTGCGTTTGTGGGCGTTAGTCTTTACTATAATTTTATTATAGTTATCAATGTCTGAAGGTTGAATAACAGAGGCGTTAGGGTCTTTTTTGAAGAGCAACTCCAATAGTCCCGGAGTGTATTTGTATGCGGTGCCTTTAATTTTCAAATGACTCTTATCGAACGTTATTACACTGTCACCCACATAATATCCACCTGACTTTATGTAAACACCAAAGGGCACTTTATTCACCTTGTTCACAATCATTGAGTCCATATACTTTTGTACGAATTGAGGAATTTCCGGGGTGTTCATTTTTGCATCTTGAAAGCTGTCCTCCGATACGGAGCTATTGAGAGGTGTTTGAGCATTGTCATCATTATCATCATCATCATCACCATCCTCTTCACTATCCGACGAGGAGCTTCGAATATTTTCTTTGGCTTTCTTTGGTCTTTTTATTCCGACAATAGGACTTATTTTTCTCTTAGCGATTTCTTGCTGCTGCTGCTGCTGCTGCTGAGATCCAATGGTATCAGGCTTGATTTTTAAAGTTTGTTTTAGTATAGTATTGAGGGGTTGTGTGATTGGTTCAAACGTGTCTTGTAAAGCGGATGTAAATTCCGCCTTGTCAGCATTCAAAGACTTGATTTTCTTTTTTACAGAATTCACCGATTTAATAAGTTTACGTTTGAGCTTTTTATCGCCAAAGATCTGTGGTGTTGGGGGATCCATGGCAAAGTGGTTCCATTACAACAGTTACATGCTTATTTAACTTATAAAATCATCAAACCCCCTACGATAACGACCCTTACCAATCCCACTATCCTTATCAATCACAATAAAACTGTACTGATCTCCATTCCAACACACGCGACACATCTCGAGGAACTTTTCCCACGGCATGTCTGTATTAACATGATCATCGTACACATGTCTCAAATTTAATTCGTCCTGTTTGAACAGTACTATAAAGTTGGCATTGTCACGCACCAATTGTTTCGGTATTTTACTGTACGTTTGACATAAATAGAAACAATCTAGATGCTTGTGTCGGCCCATAGAGAAGTACACACGAATAGATTCCTGATCCTCCATTGCCACATCATCGAAAATTATAATACTGTCGCTTTCAGTCTCTTCCAGTGATGTCACCTCACTTTTATCCGAGAAGGTGAAAAAGTTGACGGACGGCACTCGATGAAACACTTTTCCCAAAAATACATACTTTGGTTGGTGCAAGGATTTAGAGTACAAGTAGACATTGCGAAATTTCAAACCGTTCTCGTCGAGTAGCAGAGTGAGCAGGAGATTAGTTTTACCACATCCCGATGGTCCGCATATTAAACACCTTATGCTGGGAGGTAATAGGGTTCCGTGTTTCTTTCCACCACCACCACCACCACCACTCTTTGTAAAACTCCAGTCTTTCACTGATAAATACGTGCTTTGCTTGTTAAACTTCATTTCGATTGAAGAGTAGCGAGCGAGTGTGTATGTCTTTTAAATGGTTGTGCAACACAAAAATATCGACACTCGTGAAAAACCCACCAAACAACAAGGGGGTGGATTTGTAAACAACATCATTAACAATTTACCCTTCGAGTTGCACCTGCCCGGCTATAACTATTGCGGTCCAGGAACGAAATTGGCGAAGCGCTTGAGCCGAGGTGACGCAGGTATCAACCCCTTGGACGAGGCCTGCAAATCGCACGACATTGCATACGCGCAAAATTCATCTATAGAGCAGAGACACAAGGCGGATTTGGAGTTGGCATCAGTTGCGGAGAGGCGTTGGAGAGAGGCACCCACTTTATCTGAACGGCTAGCTGCACTTGGTGTGAACAAAATAATGAAGTTTAAAGTGAAACGTGGCATGGGTGTGACCATGTCCAAGGTAATAAAGGAGGCTCGTCAAGCATTAAAGGCGCACTCGAAAAAAGGCACATCGTCACACGACAAGTTGCTGCGGGCTGCAGTGAAGGCTGCCAAAAGAGTCGCTAAAAATAAAGTGATTAAAAAACCACGAGTGTTGCGATTGCCCAAGCGAGGTGGTTTTCTACCGCTGATTCCAATTCTGGGAGCACTTGCGGCCGCCGGTTCCCTGGCCGGAGGAGTGACAACGGCGGCCAGAAATATTTATGATATGGTGAAGAGCAAGGATCGTGTTCGTGGAGACATTCCCGTGGCGGTGGGAAAAGGAATGTACATGGCACCCTACAGAAATGGTATGGGTCTATATCTGGCGCCGCCGCCACCACGCCAGCCAAAAAACTAAATCTCCACCTGCCCAAACATGGTCTGTATGACTATGAAATCGCCAAATATGTCAAACAGTTGAAAATTCCACACTTCCGGGGTGTAATGATGCGTGATGATCTGACAAAGCGAAAATCCCCACCGTGGCCGTGTGAAACTGGTGTGGTGAATTTGGACGATTCGAGTGGGGCGGGTACACATTGGGTGGCGTATGTGAAGAAAAACTCACACTGTGAATACTTTGACAGTTATGGCAACTTGAGACCACCTCGGGAGTTTCTCAACTATATGCTGCACACCAATCCCGGAATGACAATCAATTACAACTATGCGAATGAGCAAAATGACAATCCCTACAACTGTGGACACCTTTGTTTACGTTTTCTGTCAAACGCATGTGATCGGTTATTTCCCAATAAATAATAAACAATCACTGCTTGTGTTTCATTTCTCTTTGAATGGTCGACTCGCGACAATGTCGTCCTTTACTATTAGCTTGAATGGCTATGAGTCATCACTCAATGCAAGTTTTTTGCCGCCCATAGAACTGTCTAAAGACAAAAAATATGAATGTGCACTTATCTACTTTAAGACGTTCAATTCAATTCCGAATGTGGACAGTGGCAACAATTTGTTTCATTATGATGATAACAGTGTTATTGCTGTTCCGGAGGGTTCCTACGAGTTGGAGGACATTTTCTACTATTTGGCGGGGGAATTGCAGAGCAGAGCGAACGGGGACGCCAACAAACTCATCGACATGGATGCCAACACAAACACACTAAAGTGTATAGTCTCCTCGCCGCTCTATGATATACACTTTGAAAAAGAGAACAGCATTGGAAGTGTTTTGGGATTTTCACGTAGAGTGCTGGCAAAAGGGCAGATTCACTTATCCGATCAACCAATCAACATTCTAACCGTGAACTCTATAAGAGTGGAGTGTAACATTATTGAGGGATCATTCATCAATGATCGAGCGTCGCACGTGTTGCACGAGTTTTCACCAACAGTACCACCCGGCTATCAAATCATCGAGAGTCCCGCGCACATAGTGTACCTGCCCTTGAAGGTGAACTCCATTCAAAATATCAACGTACGTATTGTGAACGAGCACGGGGATCTAATCAATTTTAGAGGCGAAAACATATCTTTGCGTTTACACATTAGACAGGCATCATGATTGTGTATAAGAGTGGGAGTGATGGTGCGCGAGATCATAGTAGTTTGAGTGCCATCTTCGAGGGCACACCGCCATCACCACCACCACCACCACCGTCACGAGCCCCCACAGCCACCGCTAATAAATATAAAATAACCAGGGAAAACCTGCGGTTTCTTCAATCGTTGGGTCTAAAAGTTCAAAACCCTACACTATGACGTCGTCAATCTTAGATATTGGTGAGAAGGTGGTGTTCGATAATAGCATAGAGAGCATTGAATATCACACATACAAACCCTATAATGAAACATACAAAAACAATGACGAGATCCGAATATGCATCAACAGTCAAGAATTAATCGTGCTGCCCAGTGAGAGTTATCTGATGATTGAGGGCAACATCACCAAGGATTGCACCCTAATAAACAACGCGCTGGCGTTTCTTTTTCAAGACATTCGCTATGAATTGAACGGTGTGGAAATTGATAAGACCAAAAATTGCGGTATCTCCACCACCATGAAGGGCATCGTGTCATATGGCAAGGAGGACAGCAATGCCCTAGAGAATAGTGGATGGAACTTGTCGTCGGCGATCAAGGAAATTGACGGTGATTTCTGCTACAACATACCTCTGCGACACCTGTTGGGTTTCGCCGAGGACTACAAAAAGGTCATTGTGAATGCGAAACATGAACTCATTTTGAACAGAAGTTCCACGAACGTCAACTGTGCCATTCTCAAGGATACCACGAAAAAGATTCAAGTGAATATTACACGTGTGGCGTGGCGAATGCCCGTTGTCAAGGTGTCTGATAGTGAAAAGCTTCGCCTGTTAAAGTACATTGAAAACAACGTGCCCATTCCTCTCGCTTTCCGCACATGGGATCTGTACGAGTATCCGGTATTGCCCACGTCTCAACGACACATTTGGACTGTGAAAACGTCCACACAGATAGAGAAACCCCGTTACGTTATCCTAGGTTTTCAGCATGGGCGCACCAACGAAACTGACAAGGACATGAGCGTGTTTGATCATAGCAATTTTCAAAACGCCCGCTTATACTTAAATTCCCAATATTATCCGTATGACTCGTTTGCTTGTGATTTCGAAAAGGGCATATACTCACTACTGTACGAGTCTTTTGTTGACTTTAAACGATCCTACTATGGTGTCAGCAATGCCAATGTTCAAATTAATCTTGCCCACTTTAAAACAAAGACCCCCCTAATTGTCATCGACTGCTCCCGACAAAATGACACATTTCGTTCTAGTGCGGGAGCTATAGACGTTAAAGTGGAGTTGGAATTTAAAAAGAACGTACCGTCAAACACAACGGCCTACTGTCTGCTCATTCACGACTCCATATTCGAATATAACATTCTATCTAATACAGTTCGGAAACTGAACCACTGAACGGCCGCCACCACTAGTAGCGCTTCTGTTCAACGGAGGTTCTACTAAACTGATCTGTTCGGTTTTCAGCTCAACTGGTTCTAAACGGATCTGTTCGGTTTTTCGACTCAACAGGTTCTAAACGGATCTGTTCGGTTTTCTGCGGTTCCTGTTTGTTCAGTTCAACAGGTTCCATTCAGTCGTACAGTGTGTACAGTTAGGTAGGTAGGCGTTAGTCAGTGAGAGTGATTGGTGGTGAGAAGATGTATCCCTCGTACACTTCATCAGTGCCACCCGTTTATTATGAACTGTTTAAAAATGTCTATCATATCCTACCACCGTCACTTCCTTACATATCCACGTGTTTGAAGCTATCGACGACGCCGACGACGACGACATTGGAATGCGACAATGATGGAAGCTTACAAGTGTGTGTGGATATAGCTGGAAGATTGTGTATGTCCATGCACGACTGGAAAAGAATAATTGTGGATAATGAGGATATAATATCTGATTTCTTTACCAACGGTTCTTACCCAACAACACCAAATAACTCTGTCTGTTTTTTACGCATATATGACAATGAAATTGCAAATCATTTCATCGGGTTTCGTGTTGAAGAGAAATCCATCTTCATCTCCAGTGAAGAGTGGTTCTGCCTGAAGAATGTATTGCACTGCATAGACCTGCGAATGCAGCATTTGGCCAAGATGAAGTGCTACTATGAAAACCGAATAAACTACTTTAAAAAGCGACTTAGGCTAAGTCGCCCGAGCACACTGGAGGAAGCATGTGCTATTATGAATAACATATATGATAGGACCTCTATTGTGGATCAGGAAATAAAAACATATTTAATTGAATATCTATTTTATTTCTCTCTAACAATGTGAATTTTATCTAATAAATATGATATAGTAAAATATTTCATGTGGTTTTTATTTCTTATCACACCCGGTCAGGCGTTCCCACCCACACATACACACTTTTTTTTTTTTCATGATGCTAATTCAACATGGAATAGGAAAGAGTATAGAGTATGCGTCAAAATTTAAAACACCCTACAAATATACCGATAACGGTGTGCATACTCTATATTTTTTCCTATTCCATGACACTTGTACATGTATAAATAGAATTTAAGGGTTTCCACCCAATTCACTCATTAATACTGCGTTGCACTGTAAAGATGTACGACTGTCCATATTGTGATGTGTCAGTAGCCAGCAATGAGTTAATTGCTCATTCAAGAACTAAGCGCCATAAGTTGCTGTGTAAGCAAGAGGAAGGTGATTATTTCACCTATGTGGTGAAGAGTGCCTACAAGTGTAGAATCGTGACGTATCGGGTTAACGGCTCTACAACCGCACTAGACCCCAAAGTGTACTTGGCCGCTGCAAGTGCTAAAGTGGAAGATGTTATCCGACTGGAGGTGAAGACACATAAACATGTAAAGGTAAATCTCGAACTATTTTGTACTTTCACAATTACCAAAGAAAGTGAAGTGATGAAAGACTTGAAATCGTTCAACACAAAAAATGTTCACTTGGAAATTGGCTCGGACCTAACGTCATACTATCAAGACACCTGCGCCACCATACTGAAAAAGTGTGAACAGTTCCAAGAGAAAGACAGCGGTTGGGCATTGGAAAAAATTGAATTCCTCGAAATAAACATCAATAAATATGTGCCGTTAAAGGGATCTACATATATACCGCTTCCGGATTGGATAAAGCGCAAACATGCATGCGTGAACGTGATGAACACCGATAACGCATGCTTTTTCTGGGCTGTGGTGAGTGCTCTGTACCCAGCCGATACTCATTCGGACCGAATATCTTCATATCCACTCTACGAGACTGTCTTGAAGACCGACGGTATTGAGTCACCTGTGACAGTTAAGGGAATCAAACAATTTGAGTTGTTAAACAACATCCATATCAATGTGTATGGTATTGAAAAAAAATGTATTGAATGTATTGTGCCTATGTATATATCAAAAACAAACACCTACGAACGTCATATCAATCTATTATTTTATGAAGATGGTGTTTACCATCATGGTGGAAAATCTTTTTATTGTTGGATAAAAAACATATCTGCTTTGCTTGCTATCTAAAATTACACTCAGAGAAGAAATTAATAATATAGTTTTCACACAAATGAATAAGTTGTTTAGTCTACTATTTTAAATCCACTCCTTCTAGTGTGAGTGGCTAATTTCATGGAATCAAACAATCAAAATCATAGCCTATAGTATCCCAAAGCCCAAGATTTAGAAAGAGGGCAGAACAAAATATTTTGTCTTTTGAAAGTAATGAAAACCACATTATTCCAATTTATGATGTTCCCCATTTACTGAAGGGTGTTAGAAATAACCTTTTAAACAAAAAATTAAAATATATTGACTTTCTAGAATACTACTAAGATCGTCAAATGGGAATATTACCAAAAACTATATAGTGCAGATAGATCGTCTGGTGTGTCAAAACTCACAAAGGAGCATAATACACCCGAAAAAGTAAAAAATGAGGGTAAAGACTGCTGTCTTTTTTGCCTTAGTGTTGCCACGGACGATTTAACTACTACTAGGCATTGTGCCTTTCATTATCTTATGGACAATTTGTTTGATAGTTTTAATTGTAATAATTATTACATCCCCAATGGGCATTTGGAAAGTGTGAATAAAGAAAACTTTCTACATCATCAGTTGTGGCAAACTGCTATAAAATTTTTAATAAATATAAAATTTATCACAATTAAAAAAGTAAATAATGAAATCAAGGTAGTTGAATCTTTTGTGTCATCTGTATGTTAACTTTATTAAAACCTTCGAAGGCATCAAGAATTGCGGAAAATTCTTTCTCAAAAATATTCTGTTGTTGTTCTATGTTGATGCGAAATTTCAATCAGGAACGATTGGAAAGTTTCTTTGGAAGAAGCACAGCTCCCAATACTTTGAAGGTGCATTCAAGTTAATTGTATTGATTAATATGAATGCATCTCATGCTCGTCTTGCGTCACTCTCGTCTCGCGAACTGTGAAATAGATAACAGCGAATTTTTACACTCATTGAAATATTTCGTAACTGTTAAATCTCACCTTGTATATCATGTATCCAAAGGCAAAGTACATTTAAGAGACGATTTTATATGCAACAACTGCTGATAACCAAGAGAGTGTTGATATAGGCCAAAAAAATGTGTGTCCTGAGGAAATGTCCTAACAATATAATAAAAACATTAAAAATTGTAGAAAAACCGTTATTCCAATATTGCCAATAAAACCATGATTTGCTCTACAAAATATCATCATCATCATTCAAAAATTACATTGATAATAAAAGAACCGGATTCGAAGTATTTAGGTTACATTACACCTGCTGGGCACCACTACCATCTTTTTCTCGCTTTACAAAAATTCCTGAGTGATAAAAAATTGGTATCAAGAGAAGATTGTGAAAATCGATTATTAGAGTTTTTCGCCAATAAGGACCAAGACTTCTATGATAAATTCACCCAAAAATAATGGATTTCTTTTCCCCAACCGATACTGAAACCTGTAACCGAAGAAAACCAACTGCTTGTTGAGCAAAAAGGAGAAATAACTTTGGATTTTTTACGCCTTCATTGTCACACACAAGCGGTAGAAAGAGCTGTTAAAGCTGTGACTGAAGCTTCAGCCACTTTGTGTGATAAACCATCAAGAGAAGGATTCATCGAAGCCCAGATTGATTCGAATTTTGGAAATTTCGGAAACCTATCCCGAAATTCGACAGTAAAAAGGATTTTTCCGCGTAATAAACTCTTCTCTGTAATTATTATTTTTATTTTATTAAACACAATTACTATTTATTCACGA